>OVAN01000670.1:0-52921 GCA_900406275.1 Anastatica hierochuntica
AACTATAAAGTTTATGATTACAAAAAATAATATAATTAATATAATTTTTTTAAAAATAATTAGAAAAGAAAAAAATCAATGTTTTTGGTTAAATAACCGGGTGGACGGGTCACTGGATGAATCCGGGTCGCGGGTTTTTGGCGGGTTTTTCTGGATTTTTCCGGGTTTTTGTCAAGCGGATTTTGGAACTCAACCCAGACTGCATTAGTCACCGGATCCCGGGCCAACCGGTCGGACCGGGCGGTTCGGATCGGATTTCAAAACATTGATTTAAGTTGAGGTACAAACACTATCGAAGGATATCATAAAATCTTTGCTCCATATATATTTTCATCCAACATAACATAGTATGTTACACTCTTAGTCAGTTTAATAACATTTTTCATTATCTATATGACTAATACATTTCATAAGCATAATATCATAATTTGTTTAGTCTCATTATCAATCGAACTTTATCACATCATGTATTACCACTATACCCACGACATTTTCTTATGATTTTATTATCTTGTGTGAGTAAAATATAAATTTTTAAAATGTAGCTAGGAAATAATATTGAATAGAAAGTCTGTTTATGTTTAGAGACGCCTTTGATCTGAGAAGACAAAAATTGAAAGCAACATGTCCTCCAACAAACTTGATCGATATATGCCCAAAAAAAAGAAGAGTTGGTAAATGAATTGCATGAAAAATTCAGCAAACAAAATGATTTTCCTTTCTTCTTCACGATACTAGATGATATAAGTATGTATAGTTAACTAATCAAAAAGAAGCTTTAGAAATATTTGCATCGTTCAAGGTACAGAAAAACATTGTGATCATGAAAAAAAATGAGTTGAATGGTAGGATCCAAATCTATTTCATGTCTAATAAATCATATCGCATACACGAGTGCTACCAATTCTCTCTTATTTGTTTTTCTTCACACCAAATCTAATAAATTAGAGGCATATGAGGTCGGTGAGGAGTGTGACCCTTAATTTGTCATTTGGAATCATTCTTTCTTCGACAGTTTCCACTTCCTAGCAAAGTAAATTGAGAGCGATCAAGCCAGCTCGGAAAACGGTCATTGATGATGCAAAATTCCTTTTTCTATTTATATTTTGAAACTCTCGTCAGAAAAGAATTGGATAATAAGAACATCATGTATGTGGGAGAGAAAGGGGAGAAAAGTGTTTAGAGTTCGTTCTTTTATGTTTTCCTCAAATATTTAACTATGCTAGGGGTTAGATCCGCGCTACGCGCAGATTGTATGATATATATTGATTGTTATACATATTTTATACGAAAATGTTTCATATTTATAAGTCTTTTTATTTTGTTAACTTCTGTATATATTATACATAAGTAATAGTGTTATGTTATCGATAATCTAAAAAATAGATGTATGTTATTCATTGCTTTTTTGCATTCTTATTCCAACTAATACATGTTTCTATTTATATCGGAGTTCTACTTCTGGTGCTACTTATCTTTCCATTACTTGATTTTGTCCTTTGTAATTTTAGTTTTTAGATAAATCATATATCTTAGTTAATTTAAGCGATATTTTCCTTGCTCTTTCTTTTTGTTTTGTTTATTATGTACCTCAAATACATTTTTTAAATATTAGTGTCAAGCTAAAAGAACAATATACTTTTTTTTTGTATTAACTCATGTTAAAAAGACGTGTTTGTTTATCTACCTAAGATTAACCAACAATTATGTTATTGTGAAGTCATAAATTTAATTTATATTTATTTGAAGTTTTAAAAACATTGAAAAATTTAAGGGTCATTGAGATATTGTGCAACAATTTAAGGAGATGAAAGTGAAAAGATATTGTGCATACTTATAATGCATCTTGTTGGTGCAATGAAAAGGGAATTTATTTAATTCAATTTTAAAGTATATTGAATTTTTTTACTAAGAAATAATTAATTATTGTAGTTTTAACCATCGATATTGTTTTAAAAGTTGGTTACCCAATTCAACGTGTTTTGACATGTCTCATGGTTAAAATATTTTATAGATATAATATTATGATCTTATTAATTTTTATTGCATAAATTATACGTTTTACGATTGTAATGTTGGTGTCAAGCCACAAACTTGGTAACATATGTTTTGTAGTTATTCAAAAATAGAAAATATTTTGTCTTAATGATTCTAGGCATATTAAAATATAAATATGCCAACAAAATTTGTTCTTCTTTATATGAAGTTTCTTTCAATTTTTTAATAAATCAATTTATATGAATAATTTTGTAACCAACCAAATTAATATTTTGAAAATGATTTTTTCATAAACCATTCCAAATTTTAATTTCGAACCAAATAACTTCATCTTAATACATATTTTTTTATCGAATCTGGTTAATTAGAAGAGTTTGACTTATAATAAGTTTTTAAAGTTATGCTGATGTATCTTTTAATTCTTGTTTTTACTTTTTTATCCATATTGTTATCATTTTGAATAGTGAAATCTGTAAAGTCGGTTGAAGTTTAATAGTGTTAAGAGTGTCATTAATATATGAACCAACAAAATTGTTCGCCGCTGAACTTACGTATGAATAGTTTATGCAAAATAGTTTATGTCTCTCGTAATAGTGGAATTATAGAAAAAATGAAAATTTTTAAAAGTACCACAGTGAGGAAATTCTATAACGTTGGAGAATAAATCCATGGAATTTTCATCACTAATTTCGATTTAGCAAAGTTAATGGCTGCCTTTTTAAGTTTTGTATCCGGTTGTGGTTATAATCTTTGGTTAATTCCCAAAAAAAAAAAAAAAAAAACGGAACGAAATTTTNATAAAAAAAACGATATAATGACATGAAAAATAACATCAACACTGGTTCTCAAACTCTTAAAAGACTTGAAGAAGGAAAAACCACCACCACTATTTTCGTCATATTCTCCATCTCCTTCGTGAACTTTGACTGGGCTAACCTTAGTTCCTCTTATTGTGAGGAAACATTAGAGAGCCGAAGAGGGTTTAATGGGTACCGATTGGGGCTCGGGTTCAGCTCCGGAGTCGAGTTCATCCTAATGGAGTCGGGCTCCTGGTTTAGTGGTGAAACGCTGTTTTTGATCGGCAGTGCCGTTCTCATCAAGCCTTACGTTCTTGTATGTATATGTTATGTTAAGCCATAATCCTTCTTGTCCCTCAGGCATTTTGGATAACTCCTTAAAAGCACATGAACCAGTTATGATTATATCTTGTTTCCATTGCGGAGATTGTTTATGGTTAAACCTTGCCCAGAGGAGTTGAAATGTGATGTCCAGGTTAAGAAATGGTTCGTATACTTCTCCCCGATCATGGAAGCTATACCTTTTTAGTGTATTGATTAAGTCATTAGTATCTTTATTTCGTGACCAAAAAAAAAAGTATCTTTCTTTAATTCTTGAGGTGAGCTCATACGTAATCAGAGATGCTGAGGAGTAGAAAAAGTTATGTGATCGCCCAAAGGACCAACGACCACTTCCCGAAGAAGTTATTGGTGTAAGTCACTGATATAATTGATTACTTACATAGTATTGAATATTCTGTTGTACTGGTGAAGGATAATCAATTGAAGCGCTCAAACGACTCGTTGCTTGTATTTTCATTAATTTACATCGTATTGAATTGCTGCTCAGGATACCATATTCGATCTTACATGTTACTAACTGATTTCACCATGATCGCAAACCACATGTCGAAGCGGCGTTGATGATGATTTTATATCTCGACAACTTTCATAATATTCACTCTGTACTCAATGCTCTTTTGAAATCAGTATTATGCATAACTGATGCGAAACACGAAATCTTTGGTACCTCAAAATGGTATATTTTACTTAACCTGATTAACTTTTAAAACTATCAAGTTTCTATGTTATAAATCTCAAATCATGTTCAAGAGTAACTACGTTTGTTTAACATATAAAACTCTAAAACTACATAAAAGATCACATAACAAAAGCCAGTTGATAAAACTACAATGGTTGACACATCTAATGTTAGCTTTGTCTCGTTTAGTACCCACCTAAGTGCAATTCATCATAAGCGAACAAAAGTGGATTCGTAAATACATACATGCCAAACTCAACCTGTTTGAGGATATAGTCATATAAATGTCATCAATTCCATGATCTCACTAATATATTAATGTTTATTGAGGGGACACACTAAACTGAAAAAAAATAATCTTGTTTTGGCTATGTATACATCACATAAGTATATGAATATGTAAGGAAGAAACATAGAGAAAGACACATGATGTTTGTTGCAGGGGCTATTGCCTTGATAATCATACCGATAAGCACGTTTTCCTCGCTGTCAACCAAATCCTCTTGTTATATATGTTGTTCACTGAAAAACTTAAGCAATACAACTAAAGAAAGTTAAAATTGGTTCAATCTTACAACCTTAATCAGAGGCTGAGAACATATACTTCGAGATGACAATCAAATAAATACCTGTTAGAATTTTGTTAGTTTGGCATCGATGATTGTTCCCGATGTGATGAGTGGGATGAAAGTGAAATCGAAATCTGCATCCCGAATAACCCAAAACCAAATTGAACACAGATCCAGAAGAGACGGAGATGATGATTCTTAAGAAGGAATCATGATCATTAATTGAGGGAAGCTAACAGAACTTTCATTAATTGGGGATTGTAGTGGCGATTTACGTTTGCAGACGGAAGATAACGAAGCGAGGAAAGAGGGTGCGTTGGTTCGTCAGTTGTGGGCCTATTACTCTTGCGTTGGCTCATTAATTATGGATGTAGTTGTCATTAATTGATAGATTTGTAGATTCATAATCAACAGCTCATAATAATTGATGAAGCTTTTGGATGGAGTTTTAATAATCTGACGTGACGATCCGTAAGAGTTTATGGAGAGAAGAAAGAACCCTTAGGTGGACGCCCTAAAAAGGTAGAATTAGTCCATTTTAATTAGTTAGATTAAGATTATCCCAGCGCTACGCGTGAATTTTTGTTCGTGTTTTTGTAGCTTCTGAATTTGAAGACATTGCTTGTTTTGGTTGGTTTGGCCTTGTTTAGTTTTTGTTATTTGGTTTTTGTTTATAGTGGTTACTGTGTGAAAGTTAACTTATTTGAATATGAATGTTGAAGCCAAATGATAAGGTTTTAAAAATTTGAAAGATGTTCAAATAGATATAGCGCTTTAAGAGTTAACCACATAAATGTAAAGTTTGCGAGCAAAACATTCTTTGTAGTATTGGAATCTTTATTAGTGCCCATATCTTCTTTTTCGTAAGGTTTCATGAAATTTTCCATGCAGTCATGATGTCGTTGTCGCGCGTTATAGGTCGTACTTACGGTAATCTACAAATGGTAACGAATTTTTTGCTAGTTTGATGTATATAATGTGTTCATGTGTCGTTCTACGTAGCGGTGTACATTCTGTTTTTTAGTTTTGATTCTTGTAGTTTGTTTTGTTTGATATAGTATTGTGTACCTCATCTTCTCGGCATAATAATTTTACACGTACTTTTAACATAATTATAAATTTTATACGTACTTTTAAATAAATTTACAATAACTTTGAATTGTTCAAAGTTTAAGCTTTTTTTTTTTTAATATTTTGGCAGAAACTACAATTCAATATTTTCACTTTTCTATATTATATTTTAGGTTAGTATGTTTATAAATTTTAATTGTCTTTGTCTTTTAAGTTTTTTTTAAAAATTCTATAATTTAAAGTTTTAATTTTTTTGATTCTTTAACTTTTAAACTTCTAGTTTAGTATGTTTTTAAAAAAAAATTCTTTCGTTTGTTTCGGATATTTGTAGTTGTTTTCTGAATTTTTTACTATTTTTGAATTAATTAATAGTATTTGATAATTAAGTATTAATAATTTTAAATAAAAATATACTAACTTAACAAAATAGTTAACGATGTTACTTTAAATTGGTATATAGTTGAGAATATGTGATTTTAATGGAACAACAAAAATAGTTTATCAATAAGTATGATTCTTTTGATGTATGCCTGAGTTTATGATTCTGTTTATAGGAGTATGACAGGCTAACAACAGAAGCTTCCAGTCAAAAATGTGTTTATGATTTAATTTGAACAACAAAAATAGTTTATGCATTATTATGGACATAGTGATGTGTTAAAAATCTAATTGTTAAAAAATTGATGTATTGTTAGGGAATTTTTTCACTGGAAAATTAATAGTTCAAATTAAATCATAAACACATTTTTGACTGGAAGCTTCTGTTGTTAGCCTGTCATACTCCTATAAACAGAATCATAAACTCAGGCATACATCAAAAGAATCATACTTACTGATAAACAGATGATTTCATGATCCCTTTGATTTCAGCTCATCCGCTTGTTCAATAAGTCTAAGTACATACGAATTTATGGTAATATGGGGGGTAAAACAGAAGTTGTTAATTGGATTAGAACCATATCCCACCATGCCCCTACCCAACTACACACTTCTGATTGATCGGGTCATGAACCCAGTACTTGTTGCTCTCTCTCTCTCTCTCTCTATCTGGCCATACTTGTCATCATCAAATGAGATAAATCTTCATTACAGAATTGGCTATTCGGTTCTAAAAAAATTGGAAACTCATTGGATGTACGAAACTTTTGATTGTCATGGTTAGTGTGGGTGAGATGTGCCAATTTGGATGAGTGTATTGGTGAAGATGGGTAGATTTATAAGCATTCGGGAGGAAGTGTTTAATAGGCGAAGAGTGGCCATTAAATGCGTTAATTTCGAATAGAGAAGTGGACAAAGAAGATGAGGGATCGTTTTAGAGTAATGGTGATGGAAGTTACATATATAGAAAACGATATAGCACATTGGGGAAGACGAAGGGGTATATGTTGGGCAAGCATTGATTTTTCGTATGGGCTTCTTGGGTTTCAATGAACGGCGACCCAAATCTCTACCTTTTTAGGGGAGTAATGGTGGACTCTGTGGCATCTTTTTGGTGTTGGCAAAAGAGTATCATAAAAACGGGATGACGTTCCTGGTGCAAACGATGAGACGTTGAGAACCTACGTGTCACAAAACGAGGGTGCTTGTGTAAAAGCTGATGTGGCATCCTTCTAAAGCCACAATTATCAACTTTTAATTAGTTAGACTAGGAATATGCCCGCGCTACGCGCAGGTTTGTGTTTTGAATTTTTTTTTGTTGATTATTTTGGTCGGTATGTCGTTGTTGTTATTATTTTTTTTGTGTGTATTTATCGTTCTATTTTTGAATATATAATTGTAAGGCTTGGATTTTGAATATCAATTTAGTAGGACTTTGGTAAGTTGAAATTTTTACTTTGGGAATAACCAGAAGAAATCGTAAGGAAATGCTGAAAATTGTAAGGGTGAAGTTTAAAATACTTTTTTAGTTTTAATTAGTTTGTGGAATACCCAGAAGAGATCGTAAGGAAATGCTGAAAAATACTAATTCACGCGGTTGGTAAATTGCGCAAGGTAACAATTTCTGATAACGGGGATCCTTGTTGGGCGCATATCTTATTCTTTTCAAGTATGTTGTAAGGATTATATGTTCGAAGGTCGATGTTCTCCCTTCCATAATTTGGAAATTGTAGTGAAAGCTGGTTAGTTTTAGATATAGAAGTTGTTCGTTTAGTTGTCTTTTGAGCATGTAATTTTTTTACCTCATGTTCTGAAGCAAATGTTAATCCTCTTCTCCTATGCATCCTACATTGTATGTGATATTATTTATTTTTTATTAATGTAGTATATATTGAATTATGTAGAACAATTTACCTGATCTTGTTGGTAGTCCGTTATAAATTTCTTTGTACACGATATTCCGCACGGTTTCTTTATGTTCTTCTTCTACTTGTAAGATGCGTAGTCCTTGTGGGGGTAGTGACTCTTGAAATAGCTACGTATAGTTGGCCATGACTGAAGACCGGCTTGGGCAGATATAACAGTACTCGCTTTAAGGTTTGTCCTTGGCTTTTGTTTATGGTCATTGCATAGCAAACCCTGATTGGAAATTGGCACTTGCGAAGTGTGAACGGGTGATTCGTTATACTCGGAGATAGACTAATCCTTGGTATTAGGATCTTTTGTCTGGCGTTTGTTCCAGTGATTATTTGAACCTCAATGACCCTCTCACCCAGTTGTGTAATAGTTAGTCTTGTGCCGTTACATTGTCCCTCTCTTTGGTTGATGTTTCGTAGAAGCATTATTTGCACGCCTATTTTAAGTCGTAGCTTATGTTTTGGTAGTCCTGGGAACTCTAGGGAGTTTAGATATTCAGTAGGGTACATTGCACCATAATCTTTACCAATTGTTTCGGCTTTTTCGTAGTTGTCGGCGCTTAGATATTCTTTGAGTTCGCCGTCAACTTGACTGAGCATGTAGTCGTTGATCTCGTCAACAGTTTCATTCCTCGGAGTTAATATAGCATGCTCTGTGAATTGTTGCACATTTCCTTGCGATAAGGTGTTGGGTGAGAATGAAGCAGCTGTTATTTTCTCAAAATGGTTCCCACTGTTATCCATGAAGAAACTTCACGGAACAGAGATCATTTCCCCATCTTTAACGGCCATTGCAGGTGATTTCTCATATAGTGGGGTGGTACCGTCTCCAACACTAAGTAACCATGAAGCAAAAATTTTTTCGGTTTGGTGTAGCCTCATATTTTTCTCTAGCATTAGTAGCTCACAGTGACCCCATAAATATGATTGGTTAATAGATGCCAACACTGTATCTGCTCATGTTCCTTGTGGTATGACCGGTAAAATCTTTCGAAAGTCGCCTCCGAGGAGTACAGTTTTACCTCCGAATGGTTTATCGTTTGCTGATAAATCTGATTCTGAAAGTATGTCTTTAAGAGTTTGGTCAAGGGCCTCGAAGGTGTGTTTGTGCGTCATAGGTGCTTCATCCCAAATAATGAGTTCTGTTTTTGCTAGTAGTTGTGACAGCATTTTCCCTCTTTTGATTTCGCACATAGAAACTTCTGTGAGATTGAGGGGGATTTTAAACCTGGAGTGGGTTGTGCGACCTCCTGGAAAGAGTAATGTTGCAATGCCTGATGAAGCTACAGGAAGAACAACTTTGTCTACTGATCGTAACTTTAAGATTAGCGTGCGGTAGACATATGTTTTTCCAGTTCCGCCTGGGCCATAGAGGAAGAAGAGCTTTCCGTGCTTGTTGTTGACCGAGTCTATGATAGCTTCTTATGCAGTTCTCTGTTCTTTGTTAAGGGTGCTGAATAACACGTCGTGGGTTTTTTTATCTTCTGCAGTGTTGAACAATATCTCTTGAGTCCATAAACTGTTCTTAAGGTCTTTCAAGATGTTTGGTCTTGGGGAAGGCATCGTTGTAAAGTCCGTTAGCGACTTGTCATGTAAGTGCAACAATTTTTCCACTTCTATCAAAGTATACTCTCGCAAAAGTCTTGCGTTTCCTGTGTAGAATGTCTTCCGATAACATTTTTCATCATTGTTCCCATAGTTTCTCTCGCTCTACAACTTCGCAGTGTATTAGGATGAGTACAAATAGGCTGCGTAGTTGGTATGGTGTTGCCTAATGGGTTGATTCGTCTATTGCATGAAACCATTCTTTGTCATTATCCAACAATTCTCTTGCTATGCATGCCTCCTTAAATGTCTCTTTCTTCTCACCATTCATCATAAGGATACCGTCATAGGATGTGGGTCCTACAACGACGTTCAATAATATTCAAAGATAGTATAACTCCCCTGAAGTTGGGTGGATGTTGACAATTCTTCTGATAGAATGACCACGTTTCCATTTATGCCACATTTTGGCGTCTTGATCCTAAACATAGAACAGGGGGATCTCGATGTATGTTAATCGTCTTGCTTCAAGGTCTTTCTCGTTAAGCTCCAACCAAGCGGTGAACATTGTTACATCAATACCGACTTTTTGAAGGACTTGTGTGAGGTCATCTGTGTCTTTGTACGTGACTGAGTGTTGGTTTGGCAAGTGGATAATCAGCTTCTGAACCGCCGATTTTCTTTTATGGATGTGGAAACCCAAAATCCTCCACATTGCTTCAGGTGCAGATATGTAACGGCAATCAAGATATTCTTGTATCTCATTTTGATTTCGGCCTACATTCGTTTTGTCTTCTTGATCCTTAGATTGGATCTTCCCCTTCTCTATCAAAATTGTGGCTTTGTCTACCCCTTCTGTGATGTATTTGAAGAGGTACTTGATCGCGTTTGTCGTGTTACACCATTCGACGTTAATATGGGCCTAGTATTTCTTCAGGATCGCAAGATTGTGGGGGATAACGAAACGGTTGTCCAACTTTGTCCCTCCTTTTATAGCCACGTTGTGTTCGTCGGGGCGCCAACGGTATATGATGTATCCGTTTTTGTCGATTGTTGTTTCTGGCGTAAATTGGCGGGGATATTTCTTCGTGCATACTTTCTTCTCCATGCAAGGTGAGTCGGGCCTAAATAATCTGCATGGCGCATGCATCATGTGTTTCTGCACAAGTTCGAATCCTTGTGGGTCTTCGTCTTTGTTGGGCATCTCAGCAGAGACAATTTGGTTAATTTGCTCAGCGGTGGGATTTTTGGGGGCTTTATCGAGCTAGATTAGTATATGGGCATGAGGTAGACCCCATTTTCGGAATTCAATTGTGTGTAGAGCTGCTTAAGTGAATTATGTCATTAGTTCTGTTAAACATGTGGGGAAAAGTTTGTGATCATTAAAATGCTTACCAGCAATGTTTCGGTTGAAGAAAGTTCTCCGATCTAGATCTCCAAGCAGCTCGTCTAGTTTCATTTTGAACACGCAGCTCTCTATGTCAGGTTGTTTGTTTCCTGCTGACCTCCCATATGTTGCTAGATGATCTTTGATTTTAGTCCAATTAGGGTTTGCCGTCATAGTGATGAATAAATTTGGGTTACCATATGGGCGACATATGCCCATTGCGTCGTGGTACGTTTCAATCATGTACCTCGGTCCACCGGTGAAACTGGATGGAAAGATTATTCTAGCTCTATGCTTCTTCGCTTCAATGTCTCCTTTACTCACGGCGTCGAAGACATTGTTGTATAGATATGCTCTTAATTGGGCTTGATTATTTAGTGCCCAACGCAACTTTTCTTGCTCGATTATGGTGTATACATCGACAACATATTGGTGGAATAAACGTCCTGCCATGATAATCGTCAAACCTTCATTTAGACGAGTTTGGATTTGGTAGGCGTAAAATTCGCGAATGCTAATGAATGTCCTTTTTCGCTCGCCTGCTTGAGTGGTGGCATGGGGAATCTCAGTGTGGTATCCGTATTCTCCATATGGGAATAGAAGAGGGTATTGTAAGGTCATGAATAGGGGATGATCACCTCTGATCTGTTGCAAATTATTGGATTGTAGCTCCATGACTACATCTTTGTAATCAACAGTAGCTGACAAATCACCCAGAATGAGTTTGGCCACCTCCCCGACCTTTGGTAGATCATATGTCTTCCCTTTTATCTTTTGAGCAACTGTTCTTATTGTAAGATCTTGGATATCATTCGCTTTGAACCGATCTCTTGCTTTACGGAAGAATTTGCATATGCAGTTGTGTTTGTCTAGCATATTTATCAGCCCTTCAACTATTTATTCATGTATTTCTCCTCTGGATATTCTTTTGGACATCGTGTTTATGTGATTTCGAACCTCGTTCTCTGTGTCTACAATTAACGTTTGTAGAAACTTCGGTGGTTGGCCCGGAGTTGGAAGTAACGATCCAATGCGATGATAATTCTGCCCATGTATCCTATAGCATGGTGGCCCATTTCCTGTTGAGACCGAGTGGTCTATTTTTTCTCCTATTGATGTCATAGCGAGCAACGCATTGTAGATACGCTAAAGAGATCGGAACGATGCATTTGTTCTCATAAGCTCTTGTAGGTAAGGTGGCGATTGTCTTAGGGGAGGAAGCTTAGCACGTCTTTGCTGACAACATATTGTGAATAGTGGCATCCCTGTTCTACTATCTTCCCCTGTTCTTTCAGAATACCAGACGAATGCGTTACAGTAGTTGCATTGGACAATTGGATTCTCCTTTTCCATTTTTTCTGTTACATTTATTAGTAAATGTTACATTATGTTGGAGTTAGTATATATTTGAATTTCTAACTTAAAGTTTGCGTGAGGAATAGTTGTACCTTTCAGATGTTTTTTCTCTGCTCTAGAGAGAGGTTGTTGGCTAGTTGACGCTTCTCCTTTTGTTAAATTTTGGATTTAAGTTAGTATGTAATTATGTATGGGGGCCCATTAAATTTGAGAGGTTTAGTTGGTGGAGGATTAAAATACCTCTAGCTCGTTTCGACGCTCTTTTGGATAGTATAATCGCTCGTCTCAATTTCTTGCATTTTTCTGACGGACTGCAATAATGGAGCAAATATTGATTACAACTATTTTGGTTTATTGGATTTCTTATTTATAGTTTAAGTTTTGAAATTACCTATATCTGAGCAGCGATCACATCCGCCTACAATGGTTTAAAGTGTAAATGTGTATTATGAATTTAATAAGATATGTGTGTTGGAAGATTTGTTGATAATTTACCAAATTATATCATACATTTATTTGTTTTAGGAGATGTTAAAAACTAATTATTTGTTATATTATACAAATGTATTCCATGATGTGTATGTTATGGTTTGGTATATATAGAAGCAAAACTTACATTCGAAAAAAGATATACTTGGTAGTGGATTCTTTGTACTTTTTCCCTGAGATGTTCCTGCGTAGAAAGATAATATCGTGTGAATTGTGGAAGTACATTGACTTTATTTTTATATTCCTTTTAATGATTAAGTATGTTTATTTATTTACCTCTTCGTCTTGTTCTCACAGTACCCGTAGTTAAGGATCTATGCGGCATACTTTGTGTGTCGGATGTAGACTCTGTGCATGTTCTCTTATTTTCTCCTATAGCATGCCGAGTTTTCCATGTATTTGTTAGGCGGACTGATAGTTTTTTTTGGGTAATAATTCTTTTTCGTCGAGAGCGGGCTTTCTCTTTTAATACTGCAAATGCAATTATACTGTTTTAGAAATTGTCGCCCACTGTGTGTTTAATTTAAATTGGGAATTTATGTTGTATAGAGTGGTGCGTACCATATTTAGAGCATGCATCACAACCACCTATATAATATTTCAGAAATTTCAGAGTTTAATTTTTTGTTTTGTTTATTTTATCATAAATATGTGTAAATAAACTTACAATGGTAGTATGTGTGCATAGGTAAGAGACGTTCTCTCTTCTCACTTAGTAAACCTGCAGATTTGAGTATAATAGAAATTGTGTGGAATAATTTGAGTTCGTTGAGTCTTTCTTTTTTTTTTCTTGTATATTTGTTATATTTAAATTACATAGTTAATTATATTTCTCTTTGTTCTTTCCCTCTGGGTTTTTAAAAATTTGTTCTGTGATTTAAACTCGTAATATACGGCCATGCCTTAGTTTGAAGGAATCCATAATAAATAAATAAACAACAATAGCTATAAATAGAGATAGATATACGTTATGGTTTAGGACTAATAACAAATATGCAATGAGTTGTATGCTCTTCTTTTGGTTTACATTTTTTTTTTGTCCGCCAACATAGTGTATATTATTTATTTAAAGGGTGATGTTTATAATTTGTTATAAGCAAATAAGAGGAGAAACCAAATTAAACATGTGTCTGGCTAATACAAAATCCATTCCCATCTCAAGACATACACGTGTTCGCCATCTATAAACTAAAGAAGAAGATTGTAGATCTTCCATGAATTCTTCCTCCTCAAGTTTTGCCGTGAATCTCTTCCTCCATCTTAATGGTTGAAGTTTTAGCTCTTGCAATTGAATCACCCTCCTTTCCTTTTTTTCCTCCATCTTTAGATCTCTTTTCTATGACGTAAGACTCTCCAATCGACAACTCTGTACCTCAACGTACAAACCGATCACCTTCTTTCGAGTAGAACCTGCCTCAATAGACCATCTATGGTCTTAACTAAAACTCATTTTAAAGAACGAGATAAGGCAAGCATAACATCAACTCCGACAAAGAAGATGATGTTTGCAAATCAAGGCAAAAGCTCCGATTAATAGAATAGGAAAGGAGAAGGAGGCTATTTAGAACTACAAAAACCTACGATTATAGCCGAAAGTAAACCGAACTTATGTCGGACATCGAACCCGAAAATCTTCGGAAAATAAACCGGATTAAAACCGGAAACAAATCTGAAACTAAGGTCGGAGATGACAAAAAAACCCAGAAAACAAGAGCCGGACTGGCTATGGAAAGCTTCCGATCACCAGCCGGAGTTGATATAGAACTTTATGGAAGACTTCAGAAGAAGAGAGATGACAGAGAGTTTTTTTGGTTTACAATTTTTAAAGTGGTACATCTGTTCTTGTAAGACTGAGTTCTGAATTTTTTAAATTAGTGAATTAAATATTAAATTATTACTTGATTTTGCTTTGCATTTCTCGATCCGGTAAACCCAATCCTTTAATTTTTTCCTTTACAAATCCTGATGTTATAGGAAATGATTTTACAGTGTTGACAAAAAAAAAGAAAATGATTTTACAGTAACGAATCTGTTGTTATACTAATTCTTTAATTGGTTTTTCCCTTAACTTTGCACTAATTTATAGAAGACTTTTGTCTTATCGACTGGTTAAACATTTTTAAAATTTATGTTTTAGTCGAAATGTATATATTATTATACACAGAATCATAAGTTAATTCTATATCATTAATGTTTCTAAATATTAAAGTTTGCAAGAGTTGAGGGAGAATACAAAATTTTAAACCATGGAGAATATGTATTGTTATGATCCAACAACGTTATTTTTTATTTTTGGGTAAAAAGGTTTGTAAATGGATTGTGTGAAATGTTTTAAAAGTGGGACCGCACAAAAAGAGAATAAAACAACTGATGGGGCACGTAAGAGAGCAAAAGCGAAACTTTCATTTCAACAACTGGTGTGTAATTTGTTTCCCCATGTTTTATTAAAGACAAAACACAGTTGAGTGCATGGAGGAACATGAGAAAGGAAAAATAAAAGAAACTGAAAGACCGTTTAAAAAGAAGATGTTGATTGTGAATAAGGTTCGATGTATTTTGTTGACCGTTTAAAAGGTTTCATAGCTTTTAAGTGCTTAATGATTTATGTTCTTTGTCTTATCAAATGATGAAAGAGTTTTGTGTATCTTCAAATGTACTAAAAGACACCCTCTCTTATGTTTTTCTCTTTTACGTTCTTACAGTTCCGTCGAGCACATAATATTTATTCCTTTTTTCGGTTGAAACTGTGTTTCCAGAGACAACAACTAAATCTTTTAATTTTTTTAAGGTGGAAACCATGGGATCTCCATGTAATGGGTTTCCTTCCAAATCGACAGTTTTTTTTGGCGATTTAAATTAGCTTTTAAAATATATATATCTCAACCTCCTTGTTTTCATGTTTTTGTTTTTCAAAGTTATGATTGTGATATAGGAAGAATTGATGTAGATTACTGATTACCTGTTGATGTCAGTGGAGGCGAGGAAGCCCGACTTCTCTTACGGCCGCTCGTACTCGCCATATGTTCTCTGTGGCGGGGCTCGGCTCCGGGTGGATTTGTTCGTCCTTTTTGGTGGATTCGATTGTCTAGGAATGCGGTGCGGAAGAATATATGTGAGAAGATGGTTGTGTTGTAGAGTGTTGTGTTTTTCTTTGTTTATTGGGTTGATCTCTTGTTTTAAATAGGGAGAGTTAATTTTGTGTGAACAACTAATATGAATAATGACGTTACAATCCGTAATTGGGACAAATTATTAATGGTAGAGTATTGTAATTTTTTTTGGAAGTTATTTGTGTTTCTCGTATGAAGCAAAACTGTTTAAGGTTTGAAATTGTTTAGAGAAAGAAAAAATAATGAATGACTGGAAATTTATGCATGATTTAGGGGGCGTAAATCTTAGTCAAATGTCTACTTTCTCCCCTATTAATTAACCTTTTAAAACAAAATAAATATTCAAAATGTTTTGATGTGTAATGGCTGTAACATTATTATTATTATTATTATTTACATTTGTTGGTTGTACTTTTTATGTTTCGGTTTATGTTTCTCCTCTTTTGAAATTCATGTCCGTAATGTAAATTTAATATAAATGTATCGTCGGACATTTTGGAAATCATAAATGTAATTCGTTTTGTTTTCCTTTAGGTTTTTTGAGTTTTGGTTGATTATTGTTTTTATTTTAATAACCCATTGACAACATATATTTTATATAATAAGTTTTTTTAAAGAAAATATTATGTTTTTTCTAACTTTCAATATATAGTGCATTAAAAGTTGGTTTACTAACAAATATTAATTATGTTTTAATTTTAGTATAGTTTATTTTTTATAAATACTATTTTACATAACCCATACCACATTCCTCAAAGACTATGTGACCATTGATGAACGAAAGAATGTCTTTAAACCATGGAGAGTTTATGTAAACGCAAAGAAAACATAATTAGGAGACTGTCTAGGCAAATGTTATAACTAGAGTTTTTCCTCATGGGAATGTAATGTAGACATTTTATTAGGTTTGGGCAATTGTAAATGTATGCGCTCTAGTAGGCCGCCTCATCCTTTGTGTGATGTACTTTTTGATTGCCTCAAGATTAGCGTCAAAGTAGAATTTTGTTCCTTGTGTCGCATGAAGATTTAGATGACCTGCATGCATGGTGGGTTCCAAGAAATTTGTACTCATAAATAAAAAAGGTTTACTTTTTTTTGGAAGTCTTCATGTATACCTTGACAAAGTTTTATGTTAAGACTTCTAGCTATCATAACTTTGTATCGTCTATCTTCTATGTGTTGGTATTGGCGGAAAAGTGCAGCTTGTGCACCCCACATAAAAAGGCGGACATTTTCACCCTTAGCAATAGTAGTGATTATTGGTGTTACGTTTATTGAATAAACGGTAGTTTCTAAATAGTCGTTGTATTTGTTACGTTGTAGTTTTAAACGCAGTAAAATTTTTCTATACTCCCGTTGGGGATCTTTTTATTTGGCATCCTCCATGAACAATATCTCACCTACAACATCTAGATTACGTTTGGGTTATTGGGAAATCTACTAATTGCAAAAGTATTCGTAGACGACTTTGTGTTGTGAATAACATGCATATTAGTTAAGTGTACCTAGAAGTATTGAATTGGTGTTTGCTAGTTGTAGTAGTTTACTATGGTTGTGGATCCAAAATTTTTCCACTCCAAGTATGTGTTCAGACACATTAGCATGCTGGATTGTTGTCATTTTTGTGAAGCGAATGACAAATTTGGCGGCGGTTAGTCTGTAGCTTTGATTGTTATTCGTGTAAGCGAAATTGCCTATGTTGTAGATTCCTCCTTCAACTAGATGTTCTTTATGTAGGTCAAATAAGTCTTCCCACATTGTGCTCTCAAGCATTTTCCTCTGCATTTATAACAATGGTACATCGTTAGACATTCTGCATAAGTAAACTTCTTAGGAAGTTAGTTTGATTTGTTGACATTCAAGTTCAGTAGAAGTAAAGTAGCTCCTGTTGGTCGGTTCTCGTTCCATTGGTCGTTCTTTTGCCAGAAACGAATTAATCGCACAATGATAGGTCCTTCTTCGTAGCCGACAATATCATCGAGTCTGAAGTGGGTTGGTTTCTTCGAAAATATAATTCACCTGACACATGATTCCTGGTTTATATATTGAATATCCAAACGCTTAGCGGGACGGAAAAGTTCTACTATTGGTTTTTAACAAATATTTGGGTAGAATCTCATGGATAAATTTACAAAGAAGAGAAGCCTATGTCCAAATCCAAGTCAAAATCCATAGGTCTAATCTAAAGTCACAACCCCTGTAAGATTAAATCTAAATTTGGCATGATATGTGAGCACTATACATGAATTATAGGGTACACGAATGACTCACATAGACTCTTGACTTGTCATAATAACACTTTTTTGATGTTTCTTTCTGTGTGTTTACCTTTTGTAAAGATGTCTGTTGACGATGACAATAAGTTTGATGGTCTTACGCCATGCTTTGTGTTTTCGTTTTGTCTATATTAATCTATTATTAATATGATGACGAAACACGTATCTATTGTTTCTCTAAATACTTTATGTCATTTTCCTGTTTTAATGTTGTTGCCTTATTTTGGTTATTATGTCTGTTACGATGGTGAGATAAATTTAATAGCATTTTTATTGGGTCCTTTTAAGGACAATTTCATTTTACTTTCCCTGTTTGTTTTCTTTGTTAGCACGATTTCTCAAACCTAGGAAACGACAAATCTGAGTGAACAAAAGCAGAGATTAATGATGTATTACTCAAACTTTGGAATCACATGTAGCTGCCCAGGAAAAGCAGTTCCCAAGATTGAAACATAAAAGACTTACATAGTTTAAAAACACATAAATGCAAAACATAAGATTAGATGGTATATGAGCCGAAGGAGGAGTAGGCTGTGGAGTGAAAACGATGGAGTGGAATGTGATCTGGATACCATGGAGGAGTGTATAAGTTACAGTCTTAGGCATGATTTTTACCTGCACGTTTGCTATTTCCTTCCACATCATTAGTCTCGGGTTCATCCTTTTCCTCCACATTTTGGTGGTTTTCTACAGTCGTTGTTGTCATAGTGATTCGAAAATGGTTTCTGTTGTCTGTGCTTACCAGGCCATAAACTCTTCAGTTTCATTCACATCGGTGTCGAAGAAGACACGGTTAGCCGTTGTGGTCTTGAGGCTAACGACACCTGCAAGGAGTGAGGTTAGTTGTGGCTCAGTGTGCAAAAAGTTATTAGTGGCTATTTAAAGTGACAAATCTGCTTTGGACCAACCTCCTAGTGTCTTCGAGTTGACGACAATGAGGAGAATGGTGGTTGGTTTTGTTGTTGTCTCCTCCCATCGCTGGTGGACCTGGACAGCCACAGTGGACTAGAGGTAGGCACGCATGGTTTCTCCGCTGAGAACAAAAGTGTGAGAAATGGTTAGTATTGCTTTTGTTTGAAAAATGTAAAGAAGAAATGGAAATGAAAGAAGCATAGGAAACAAAGATATATAAGCAGCTGGACATTAGTCTATTGATTAAATTCCTATTTATTTTTTATTGCTTTTGTTTCAACTTAGTTATTATGAGATTTTAACCTAGTTACCGATCTACATGTTTTAAAGATTATTGTCATCTATGTATATTATAAGAGCTTAGCAGAGATCATGTTCAAAAATGATTAAGTTTACAATACATGGCCGGGTCCGCTCTTGTAGTACAGGAAGTGAAATAACATGAGAATGAAGAAATATTAACCAAGGAATGAGAATCAGGTGTACATTATCACAAAACCTACTTGCGACACATTAATATCTCAAAGATACATGATTTCTAAGGCTACGTGATATGTATGTATGAAAGGAAGAAGGATCACATCCATTAACGCCAGAACATAACAAATACTTCTAAACTCAGTGGCTACTAACACCAGAACATAGCAAATACTACTAACCTCATTGGCTACTAATGCAGTCAAGTTAATTTATTTGCAGACAGTAAGATGAAGTACAATGGTTTAATGCAGTGATGATTGCATCGACAATTGTTTATTTGTCGGTAGAGCCAAGAAGAAACATCTTACTCTTTCAAGCGGAGGTGAACAGTGACACATCCCTTGGAGCTTCCTACTTCCATGCTCCCACCAACACCAGTTATGAGGACTACTTGGCCGACAACATCAGCGCCATAAGTAACAACACATTGACTGAGGATTACCTATGACTCTCATATTATACCAATGACTGAGAAACTAAAACACGTTTACTTACCGAACAGGTCTATGTCTGTGTCAACAATGGCTGAGAATTCTTCGAATAGGCGGGTTCTAAACCTCTGCCTTGGGATGTAGTTCTCACATTCTGGAGCTTCCACAATAGAGGTTTGGTCGGTGAAAATCACAGTGTGTTTGTTGGCAGAGACTTTGAAACAGTTACGTGATGGCTTCAACATGAAACGGCGGATGATGAGGACTTTCCCACCCACGATCCTGTGCAGGAATCAAGGAAGCTGGCTCACGGGGATGAACCCCTGAACAGAAGCTACCTGTGAGAACATCAGTGAATTCACTCTTTCTGCAACTATAACGTCACATACATATCTAGTTACAAAACAGTCGTAAATTTGCGACTATTTTGTCACTCCGTCTGCAACTGCGTGATATGGTCTGAAAACAGTTTCACTTTTGCGACTATTTGTTGTTTACTCGTTAAATAATCGCTAATTTGCGATGTTTTTCAGACTCTTCGTTATGGTCTTAATTTAACGACTATTTTACCTCAGCGCATTTTTCCGTCGTTAAAGTGTCGTTATGTTGACGTAAAATGGTTACTATATTTGCGACTACTTACACGATCGCAATCAACAGTCGCAAAAAGACAGTTTTCTTGTAGTGGAAGAGCAGTTAGTTTAGACATAGTTTTGTCTATGGTTCAGACATATGGTGCTATAGACATATCGGCGAAACACAAACATAATGTTTTCTCTAGTGTAAAACTGGTATGTTTGACGAAGACAAAGATGAGTTTCTGACATATTGATAAATATATAAACTCGGAGTAATACATGCTCCTCTATCTTTTTTCTTTTTTAAACACCAAATAGTATGTTTCTTCTCTGGTTGTATTTTGAACTATAGACATATTTAGTTCCATACGAATTCATAGATCGATTTCCGTTTAGACTCCTATTTAGTATGTTTCATCTTTGGTTTCTATACACATAGTTTCTATCGATCTTACAGATGAGTAGCATTAAAGAAATTACATATGAGAATTAACCAAATACATCTTGTCTTCTATGATCTAATTGTTATGATCTTTCATACACATAGTGATAATTATAGTTATGTCTATGCTTCAGATGACTTTACACAATTATGACACTAAATTTTCTTTACACATAGTTTCTACCGATCTTACAGATGAGTAGCATTATTAAATTTTCTTGGTATTTCCGATATGTTTGATAGTGTCTCTCCTTGGTAAATTTTCTTTAGACATAGTTTCTAGTGAAATTAAAGATGAGTTTCCGATAAGACTTGTACTTGAGAGTCGACCAAGAGCATCTCAAGGCCCATTAACAGATTCCCTTTCTTGTAGTTTTGTGCTTCCTAGGAGTGGACGACGCGTATCACAACCTCCTCGTTACAAAACACTCCGGAAAGGTTGTCAAGGATGGCTAGGTTTCTGGAGTTGGCGAGGTTGGCTATGGCGAGGGTTTAGGTTTTCAGAGGTTGCTGAGGTTCGCAATTTGTGTGAAGTACTCGATTGTGGATGGAGCCTAGCGTATATATAGGTTCTTTTGGTGATGATTACGTTGTTCGGAAGGGAGTTGTAGGGGCTGGCCATAATGGCGAATTGATGGGGAAAGAATTGAAGTCGGCAACGTAAATGAGTGAGGGATGGTGGGCGTAACGATTGAAGGGTGGAGGAGGGATTCGAGCGGCTGCCTTTAGGTTGAAGAGGAAGACGATGACGCTTTGTGGGGTTCATGGGCCGCGATAAGGGAGTCAGCATTAGTGGGCCTGTCCAATATGGAATGGGAATGGATTAGAGAACAAACTTGTGTTTTGTGTTTGAATCGCATAAACTAAGACATGAACAACATGGTGTTTTAGTGCTAATAGGTGAGCTGACAGGTAGTTTTAGGAAAAACAATGTGATGTTCGAAGATGAGGTGGCGAAAGGGGGGATCACCTAAGAAGCTGAGGTGGCATAGCTTAGAGCAAAGAACCACCTCTTTTTAATTAGTTAGATAAACATTTATTTGTTTGCTTTCGTCTTTCTTGTTCGCTATCCTCTCGTTAGTAACTTAAATTCATTTTACGACATTTTATTCCAAATCTATTAATTGATCTCTCCAAAATCTTTGCATTGAGCTTGAATTTATGTAGTACATGTACAACATTCAACACTAAACCTATATCCATATATTATTGGCAAATTTAACCAGCTTTAGACACAATTAGTTGTGAATTATATAGTGGTGGAATGTCAAACCCATCCATTAGCTTTTGTTTACTTTTATATGGCTTATTTATTATTTTTGGGTAGGAGTCTACTTACACTATAATGGTGACAACTATTATAGCATTAATAAAAGCAAGATGAGACAAAAGTAGCAACAAGCAAAATATAGAAACTGAGGTACAATAAAGCAGAAAAGTAACAATCTAATTAATTAAAAGTTACTAATTGCAGCTTTCTAGATTATCCACCTCAGCTTATTGTCTTCTTCTTATAACATGTCAGGTCATCTCTCTAACTACTTAAAAAAGATGTATCGTAAACAATGAGCTATGTGGATTATAACATTAGACGTTGTACACATAGGCTCACCTATTCTACTTGTCGTCTAAATAATGGTTTGTTTTCATAAAGATCCAAATCAAACAAAGAAATAAAGCCCACAGGAGAAGTCGCTGAATAGACTCACGACATAAGCTATTTCATCCATATTCGTTGTTTTAATTTAGATGAATATTTTAAAAAAATCATATTTTGTTTAAAGAGAATGAATAATTATCTAATTTTTTCATATTTATCTTTTCGGTATTTGCCCGTATTTTGTAGATATAGTCAAATATTTAATTATTTATGATTTTCTATAACGTTAGAATTATTAAGATCACGTATGATATTATTCTATTCTATAACTAATAATTCTGATAAACTTTAACATTCTAAGTACTTAAGTCAAAGCTAACATTAAATCTTTTTCTTCCTCTTCTTCATAAGTCTCTATCCACTTGTTTGGTAAAAAAACAATGACACATGGATTTGAGCCATTTGGTTATGGCGGTCTCTATGGTCTATCCTACCACTACCAGTATTGGCTCTCTGCTTCGTCTCCGCCTTATCAACGTTGTGTTCTTTGTTTCTCTTATCCTCATATTACAACAGCAAAACGATAGAATATAAAACACTAAGGACTAAACCAAATTCGATAATATAAACCAAAATATTTATAAATAATTTCATAAACCAATTTCAATCAAGAAAAACAAATTAAAACAAAAGAGCATAAAAGCAAGCAACCTAAAAGGGATTTCATGGACTAAATCATGTTCTCTCACAAAAGGTTTTGCTTCATGAATTTTAGTAATATTGGTTTCACAATCGAGCAAGATAAAATCTATGGAAGACACAAATTCAGAAAAGCAAGCAACATAAAAGCTTATGAAGGAAAACCCTTAACTACCAATCATCAAAGACGGTGAAAACCCCTCGAAGTTGGTGTTGCAACATCCTGAACTCGGATTCTTATAGAGCTCGTATTTGGCATCATATTCCATTTATGACAAAGAAGAAGAAATCTAACATGAGAGATCCTATAAATCGGGTCTTTTGTGACACATGGTGGGCACTCAAAATACAACACGGATGGCTTTAACTACTTTGCATCTTCTCTATTCCCGACATGGATTGATTCGTTTTCTGCAACTCTTCGTGTTTTTTTTTATTAACGAAAGTTTTTTAAAATGGTTTTTTTGTACCTCTCAAAAATCACACCCATAAAGTGTGATTTCTTTTCCTTTATTATCAATTAACACATGGATGTAAAATCCTTATAATATCAATCTTATTATTCTTTTAAAAAAAGTTGTTATATTTTGATTAACAGTGAAGTTGATATGCTTTTAATAAATTGTTAATTGAATAACATGAGATTGCAAATGATTTGAGATGATTTTATACAAATTCCATTTTCAATAACATTGGATTTAGGAAGCCATTTTCTAAATCACTAGTTAAATAACAAGGGAATTTAATAAAATCTCAAAACTTCTAAAACTCCATATCCAATACAACTCTTGTGAAAGAAATTATAGTTAATTTAAAACTAATTTATTTATTATTAAAACATTAATTTAAAATAAAAGAAAACATTACTTAATAAAATTGAAAATCAATAACTAAAATTTTAAAATAATTACGGGATCACAATATACGTTAACAATGTTGTTTCAAATTTCTGTCATATATGCATCACTTTTAGGTGCATAGTTCATTCTTTAAGTTTCTTCATCACCATATGAATCAAACAAACCAAGCACTCAATTTTCCATCTATTCAAACTCTTGAATATCTTCATCAATATTCGTTTATTTTCGTATGAATATGCAATGTCATAGTAGCTATGACATCCTTGGAATGCAGTTGTAGATTATAGCGTGTATGATTTATGATAATAGCAAACTATCCTTTCACGCATCGAATGTTTGTTCAATCACTGAATACATAGAAGATTGTTGATTATTAAACATTTCATTCTCATTCGTAGGTGCTCCTGCTTGGCATTGATGTGGGTGATATCGAGTTTGGGGATATGTGTAAGGTATCCAGTTCTTTTAGGATATCCTTAATCCACGAGAATATATTCTTCTTCAGATGGAGTTGGGAATTATTCGTCGTTTTGTGCACATATATGTCAATATCTATGAATCCTTTTCTTTTCCTAGTGTTTCCACATATGTATATATAAAATCCATATTAAAGTTGCATACTGTAAGCACATTCATGGTAGGATATTGTTTCTGTAAGTTCTAATATTTTTCTTTTTTATCACTTCCTACTCACACTATACCATCTAATGCTTTATGCAAACACTTCATAAAGATAATATATTTCATTAAAAGACAGATGATATCTTCCATTAGAAGAAAGAATGGAATTCACCTCTCATAGTTCATTTTCTCCAAGCTTTATAATGTCTTGAAACATACAAATTAAAGCATCCTAAACTTCATAAAATTTTCTATTTACTGTCTCCTGATTGCACTAATAATGTGTTACAATTGTCCGTTGAACTTCATCATGTGAAAATGCCTCAAGAAACATCATATCAACCTCTTATAATCAACATTTACGTGATTTTTGCACTCCATAATTATTTTTCAAACTTCTACACAAATGCCGAAAAGTATCTCGATGCATGTATGGAGTCTTATAGGATTCTTGATCATGATTATTTATCAGCTACATAGTATGACGCCATCCACGATCTCTATCAATTGTCCTCATTTTTTTGTCACGATTTGGATCCAAACATTCATTTCGATTAACAATGTCATTATCTGAAGAAAATTATGAGTATATCGAAAAATCAATTCTTCAAAATACAAAAGGAAAAAGTTAAAAATATAAATAAAAATAAATAATATTATATATTTAAAAGTTAAAAAGAACATTCAAATATCTTTATAAAATGAGAAATTTGACCATATGGCACAAATTTTTTTTTTTTGAAAAACACCAAATAAAATGAGCTAAAGAACAAAAAACAAAATATAGAAAGAAAGGCATGATTATTAGAAAATTAAAAAAAAACTAAATTTACGATATGATCATAACTAAATGATGTCCAGTTAAATTTTTCTCTATTTTTGCTCCAAAAATTTAATCTTCCTCGCCTGATTTGGTATTGACATGAAATCTTACGACCACTTTCATTTGATGCAATGTAATCAATTGCAGTCCTGTTATAATTCGTTGTCATGGACTAAAGTGGTTATCTTCAATAGTTCTTGCATACAAACATCACAACTGAACGAATTTAAAAATTCAAATATCTCTTGACCACATTTCCAAAAAGATGACCAACCACAATATCCATGTGTTCTTTGACATATCCTTCAGCAAAAAATATGAAATCAAGATTCTAGGTTTTCTTGAGAAGGTTTCAAATGTGAGATTTGTGAGAAAATGTCTTGATCTTATCTGCTCATAATCTTGACGGTTGAGCATATGTAGATGCATGACCTGTACGGGGAAAGACGGATGAAATGGAGGCCTTTGGAGACACATGATTTGAACCTTTTACTATATTTGTGATTGCTGGTTGTAGAGGTGGATCTATATCTATGGTATTGGTTATTGAAGGAGGTCTCAAGAGAAATTTCCTCAAATGTTGTTTTTGGGGGAAATGTTAATGAACAACAACATCTTCTAGACATGAGAATCGAGTTTTAAAAATTTGTGCAGGAAAGACTGTTGTATAGTGACGACTGTAGACTTTTTTTCTAAAGAATGAGTAGTGGTGGATTCCACTACTGACTTTTGCATAGCAATTTGAAGTGAATGATGGGAGGACGCAACATTCTTCTTAGAAGATAAAGGGATTCAAAAAGCAGGAAAAAAGGAAAATTTACAAAGCCAAGAGAGTCAAATGGAGCAAGAAGATACCGAAAAAATTCACAACCATTGGAGAGACATGAGATTTTAGTTAAACTAGTGATTTAACTTTTTTAATAAAAAAGACTTTTTCTCTTACGTTTTTTTCTTCATTTGAAATTGATTTCAACATATTAACTTACGAAACTATTCAAATAAAACAATCAACATCAATCTCCCATCCGAACCGTTCTCTTCCCTATGAACTAAGCTTCATATCGGATCCCATATTTAAACGCCAAGTTTAAGCAAAACAAAATGAATTTTTAAACTACTCAGAAAATATACACAATTTTCTTAAAAAGTATTTGCGACATCATAAATAAAAGAATTTTCTTAAAAGTACTAGCTTGGGATTCGTAGTCATCAAGTAAGATATATCATTTTTCTATATGCAAAGATTTTCATGGAAGCGGGAGCTCATTAGGCTATCACAACATATTAGGAACATGACTATATAAAGAGACAATTATTTTAAAATTCAGCCAAAAGAAATAAAGAAATTAGAACAAAATATTTATATCATTTTAACCACGTACTTGTCGTCCTTTCCCTTATCTCATGGACATGTGTCCAATATTTCTTCTTCCAAAACTGTGCAACTTTTGATTTCTGGCTTCCGATCATTGTAACACTGGTTTAGATCGTTAAGAAAGTATACAATGCCGGTTTTGGCTTTGGCTTCTCCCGATGAGCTCCATCTCCACCTCTAAATCCTCTTTCTGCATTTGATATCATTCGAAAAATAATGATCTAAGTATAAATCCAAAGCCAAATTAATTTTTCGATAAGAGAGAGATGCTCCCTCCGACAATGTAAATTTGGATTTTGAAACGCTGAAATGCTAAAGATAAGAGCAAAACATTATCTGACATCAATTTGGTGGATTCAACAAAAAGATAACTAGCATATAGATCCAAGCATAAAGGAAAATCAAAACGTGAAAATCCAGAAAATAAAACTCGTAAACCATGTATTTGAAATGTTAAGAAAATAAAAGAAAAAAACAAAATCACCGGAAGTGAAACCGAAAAAAAGAACCAGAGACTCTAGGACAAAACCAACAATCTATCATAGCACTATTTACAAACAAAAAAAAGCAAAAAAAACGGACTAGCAAAACCTCGACCAAAGGATTAATTCTTGGGTCCGAATGGTAACATCGTTTTTGATGGTGCGGGAAAGACGGATTTAAACTGCAATACGGTTCAATTGCGGTATGGATGAAATGCATGACAAGTGCAGTTACTGCAAAAAAGTGGTATTAAATAATCTTGATTGGTGAAGAAAGTTTGTGATGCGGAATAAATGTGTTGATTGGTGAAAAAGAAAATAATTTTTTATAAATATAATAAATTAAATAATTTTACCACAATTAAAAACATAAATACTTTTTATAAAATAAAGTTTTTTAGAAATATTTAAATGATTGAAAAATGACAAACAATAAGAGTAGCACAAAAGAAACTGTGAGAGTAATACAAAAGAAATTGACCAAACAATAAACAGAAGAAGTTAACCAAAAAACAATAAACATAAGAAACAAAACTTACAAGGTGAAAAAAAAAACTTACAAGAGAGAAAGAATAGCATATCTATATTATTATTATTAATATAAGAAATCAAAAGGTGATAAGGCGCTCATAGAGAAAGTGTTTGTGACGTGACGTCGCCAGAATTTTCTCGATTAAAGAAAAAAATGTTGGAAAATCGTCTTAATGCTTATGTGGCTTCATCTTGGCCGTTCATTGTTTTAATTTCTTGTGTGGCGTCATATGATTCGTTCGTTACCTTCCTCCAAACGATTTCGGATGATTTTAACCATACTCGAAATTATGTATTTATCTGTTAAAATAATTTGAGTATTTTTCGACCAATGAAAAACAAGATAACACCTAAAATATTTTGGGAATATTCGTTCACAATCTTTTTTTCTTTATCTTTTCCTTTAAGCTTATCTTTTACGATTAGTTATTGTTATTTGCCAAAAAAGTTAAATCCTAAATCAATCATCTACTTAGATAAATAGGTCACACCTCTTTCGTTATCTCTTTCATATATACGAGTACCTTTTTGGAGATGATCACAATTTTTTTTCCTTATAAATATGTTAAATGAGATCATGAGAGATCGTGTGGCTGCTCCCATCTCTCCTCGGTTACTCTCTGCATGATTATTTTTTGTCCTCGCGATTCATGGATTTAGGTGGTTGTACGTTTATAGTTTAATGTTTATACTTTTAGGTCTAGTTTGTACATCGAGATTTTACGCTTTTCTCCATTTTAGTGAAAGAACATATCTATCTTTGCTCAAGAATCAAATTATCTGGTGCCAAGCTGATTTGTTTCTTCTGCTCTATATGATGATTAAATTTAGTTTTTTTAATTAACAGTCTTCATTTTCTGATAAATATGAACTTCACGAAGCAGAAGGATTCATTGGCAATGACTATAACAAAACCCACATGTGTTTTAGCTAAGGTGAGAGGATCTTGTTTGCTTTTTGATGCTTTTACGTTTGATTTTGTATTGTAAGAGAGCTTCGCATCATATACTTTTGAGGAGAGAAAACATCTCGTGTTTTTATTTTTTTAGTTGGAAACATTTAAGCGGCACTTAATCAAATCCATGAGAGTGGTCCGGTAAAACATTCAAGCTTATTTTCTCTATTTTTTTAATGCACTCCCATGAGAGCCTACGATTTTTTCCTACTCTTTCTCTATATCGGCTTATGGCCTTTGATTCAAAAGTTTGCATCTTCTTCGATCATTTGTTGTTATAGAAAACTCTTCTGCAATAGATCATATGATCTCTCGATGTAGTGCAGTTTCAAGTACATCATCTTACCTTCGTCTTTGGGCTCTTAGGTAAATATTACTGACTGTTTACTTATTCCGATTTTTGTTTCTAATATACTCTTTGACTCTGACAGTGTGGCTCATTCGGAACTGTCGATGGTCTTCTGTTAGAAAGTTCTTCTCCTTCCCTAGGGGTGAGTAAAATTTAACTTACATGTCTAAACTAAAATTTTCTAAAAAGTTACTTATATGCTTTCCATTTCTCTCTCATGTATGACAACATATTGATCCGGTTGATCAGAGTAGCGATGTCTTCACTGGGTTAAATTCATACAGAAGTTCTTCAATGGAGACGGTTACAAGTTCAAACATTTCTCATTTTCTTTATTTTGCACAACCCTCAAAAACACATTATACGTAACCTCTTCCTTACTTTATTTTTGTTTTTTTAGCTTTTGAAAACTTTTAGGGAAATTTGGTGAGATAGCACCCCCTCCCACATTAATTAAGTTTTTAGCACCTCTTAAAAAAGCCTATTGTTTCCATGATTTTATGACGATTTTGCCATTTTGAGTACATAGTCCGGTTGCAACAAATAGACGGTCTATTTGTTGTGTAACATAGTTTTCTCTCCTTTCAATTTTTTTGGATTGCTCCTTCTCAAAACTTTGTTATGTGATACTTTTAACATTACCAAATAAAACTGTGAACCCCAATTACATTTTCTCCCCTTTATGTTTGGTTATTTGTGAAATTAATAGACACGCGGAAATAGACCGTCTATTTAAAAATAGTCTATTGACGTACTGTTTATCCTATCTCAAATAGTAATTCTATTTATTATTTCAGTTGAAACATATTTTTTACTTTTTTAGTTGATCATATGATTTAGAAATTGTGAGATTAGTTTAAGTTTCACTTTCATTCCCTTACATAGTAAGAACTTTTTATTTTAATTAATATGTTTTCACTTATATGAAAGTTTAATTTTTGTAATAAATAGACGTACTATACAAAAATAGACTTTCCATTTAAATAGTATATAATTCCTTATAAGTTGCAACAATTTCATTGTGTTAGCAAAATATATATCTATTTCGAAAAAATCAAAATACGTTAGATAGAAAAAGAATCTACTTTTTCGTGTATTTAAAATTTCGTTTCGATATATGTATAAACTTGTAGAGCTATTTGATGTTTTGTGGGATGTAAGGACAAAAAAGACAAATTACTGGGGGGAAAAATCTCACTGCTATTTACTTAATTAATTGTGGTCAACTGGCTAGTCAACAAAGTTACCCAAACTTTTAACAGAACCTTACAAATTGGTTTTTTGTAGTTAATGTTAAAAGTGGAAAATCTCTTTGTTTTCTCATAAAAGCAGAACAATATTAGATTACTTTTGGATATTTTTTGAGTTTTTTGTAAGCATACATACGGTTTCTCATCATGGGAATTGTAATGGTAATGATAAAGTAGTATATACATACCCACACTATATATTGGGTTGAAGAATGAAGACAAGTTCATACATGAGAATAACTTGAGTTTTCTTTTCTTAAATAGCTACAGTTTTCGACCTAGGATTCTAATATTTTCACTCTTTCGAGTTTTGTTTTCTCATGCCACCAAGAGCGCAAGACAATTTAGCAAGTCCGATGCTCGGGACCAACGTGAAGGCAAATTCATTCAATTACGGATCAGGACATATCAATTCAAACCATGGGAGAGACACGGTCTGGTCTGTGACATGACAGTGTACGACTACTTGGACTTTCTTTGCGTCGTTGGGTACACCCAAACAATGATTGAATTGTTCTCTAAGAGTCCTTTTTAAGAAAATGACTGCATATCTTTTTTGGATAAAGACTACAAATATCTTAGATCTTTATGTATCTTCCGGAAGATTTCAGTTTTTTTTTATTTGCAGAATCTTAAGCAAAACTTGAAGTATCAATAGCTTTGTTCCCGACTCGGCCCAGCAAAAAATAAAAAACAATTCTTTAGAACTAATGTAAAAGTTTCCCTATTTCAATGGATTCACTCTCAACATTTTCCGATTCGTGGAAAGTATTTCAGGCTCTTCTAAAAATTGTGTCTAATCTTCTTTTTCGTTGCATTGTTATATTTGACTTGATTGCATTAAAAACGAGACCACAAAAAACGGTAAAATAAAATTTTCGTTCTTTTCCCCGCTTCATTAGGTGGTGTATGTGTTGTGCACATGCACATGAGATAAAAAAAATCCCAAAAGATAAAAATATATCAGTGTTACTTTTAACAATTTGTGTGCTGAGAAGGCTTCAAGATTTGGGTTAAAAAAAATCTATTAATGAGAAAAATATATTTGATAAAAAAAAGAGAGCAAATTTTAACGAATTAAGGAGCTACAGTTTTATAGAAAACTCCTTGTGTTTCTCGGAGCATGCACAATGGGAGTTCTTTAGGTGGAATCCTTAGCAAAAAAACAAAATAATAATATAATTAGTTAAGGATTTATTAGCAAAGAAGTTCTTAAATCTCTTAGCTAAGAGCATCTTTAACAGAGAAACCCATTAAGGGTTTCTTAAAAGTGAATTTTTAATTAATTTTTCTTTTTGGTTCGATTAAAGAAAAAAAAAAAAAAATAATAAAAAGAGCACCAATCGCGGACCGCCACGTGACGGTGGGGCCCACGAACAGTGCAAAAACAATCCAAGAAACGTATCTTATTTCGCGACTTCAAGCAACTTTTCTTAAAAAATAGTGGGGTCCACCCCTAATTTTAAATAAATTATAAAAATAATTAAGATACCCAATAGGATACCTTGTTAAAGATGGTCTAAAGATCTATCCTTGGTGAGTTCCTTCACTGTTCGTGGGTCCCACTGACACATGGCGGTCCGCGATTGGCTAGCAAATTTAGTTTTTTTTTGTTTTTATTTAATCTGAAAAAAAAAAATTAAAATTGAATAGCCAAAGATTCCTCAGAATCCACTGTTGTACATGCTCTCAATACAACTTTCTACTGGCATCACCTAGTCCTCACTTAAACCCAAACCAGCACTTCTCAGTAAGATCTTTTACCATCGTTTGATCCAAAGCCACCAAAGCTGCTCCTTCCACTTGACTGAGAAGAAGGATATGAACCAAATCCCCCAAAACCAGAAGAGCGGTCTGAACCACCAGAATAACGGTTGCTTGATCCGCCTGAACGGCCACTGCTGCTACCATAACCACCATAACTACCACCACCTGAACGACCACCAAAGCTTGAACCGCGATTACCTCCTCCAAAAGACCCACCGGATCGACCACCCATTCCTCCAAACATGCTTGCACTTCCAGGTTCCACAGCAATGCTAGGGAGCTGAATTTAATACCCAATTAGATTAGATATATACAAAGTCTTACTTTAGCCCTTCAATAAAAATATACATTGAAAGTTAAAAATAGTAAACAATACCTCAGTGAATTTGCTTCCGACTTCTTTCTCAATCATTTTGACAGCCCTGGATTGCTCTGGAGAGTGGATGAGGATCGCATTTCCTTTCTTTCCAGCACGACCTGTTCGCCCCGTCCGGTGAACAAACGTCTCAGTGTTGTTAGGAGGCTCATAATGAATTACCTATTCACAAATCACACATGTTATGGTTATAAAGATGAGAATCAGAGCTCATTGAGAACAAGAAAAGAAAAAGTGTAGTTTCGACTAACCAAATCGACATTAGGTACATCGAGTCCACGGGCAGCAACATCAGTTGCAACAAGTATATTGAGATTCCCATCCCTGAAAGCAGCAAGTGTTCTTTCTCTCTCTGCCTGGGATATGTCCCCGTGCAACGCTTGGCATTTGAAGCTTCTCGCCAATCCATACGAAAGTCTATCTGCATCCCTTTTTGTTTGGGTAAACACAATGCATTTTCCTCCATTACCGTGCTCCTGCAAAGGGAAAAGGCCTTATAAATCTTGCCATAAATGACTGAAAACTAAATGAAAGCATACCAAACACAGCGAGATAGATTTGATTCGTTTGAAAGCATAGTAAAGAAAGCATACCGCTACAAGAGGAGCGATAATAGATGCTCTTCCATAAGAATCTGCTGTGATAGAATACATTGTAATACCATCTGCAAGTTTCTGATCAGAGTCTCCCACCTAAATAATACCTCACAGTTAGGCAAAAACCCATTAACTACTCTGCTAGAGCCAAGATCAAGACTTACAGGTATTGTTGAGCAAATTTAGATATAAACTAAAATGTAAGAATGAGATTACTCACAAGATCAATTGTCAAAGGATTATTCAGGTGCTTTTTGGTGAGGGATCTGATCCAACTCGGCATAGTTGCAGAGAACATCATGCTCTGGCGTTTGTCAGGCAATTTTCCCAAGATAACGTCGACATCCTCAGCAAATCCAACTTGAAGCATCTGATCAGCTTCATCCAGAACCACAAACTGAACCTCTGATAGATCCAAAGCTCCTCTTTTCATGAGATCGATGATACGACCTGGAGTGCCAACCGCTACATCAATACCATAGCCAAGCTCCCTCATTTGCTGCCCAATGGGTGTACCTCCATAGAGACAAATAGTATCCAAGCTTGGAGCTGACTCTCGAAACTCTTTCTCAACCTGACGAGCAAGCTCCCTTGTTGGGGCCAGAACTAAGCAAAGAGGATGCTTCCCACGTCTGTCACATCAAAGGCAGCATCATAACCAAAGGAAATGTAAATCACAGAGTACAAACAATCGAATAAAATGTACAAACCCATGTTTAGAATTGAATTTGATGATCTTGTCAATGACGGGAATCCCAAAAGCAAGTGTCTTTCCAGTTCCTGTCCTAGCACGAGCGATCATGTCTCGACCTTCCATTGCTGGCTCTAACACAGCTTTCTATTAGAACCACAACCATCAAAACTCAGAGAAAGAAGAAAACAGAAGAAATTCAATTGATGCTCTGTCACACACAAAGAAGAAGAGCATACCTGAATAGGAAAGAGTTTCTCGATACCTCTACCCTTCAAAGCTTTCACAATCTCCGGAGATATTCCAAGCTCAGATATCGCGAGCCCCTCATCACCATTGCTTCCAACACTCTCCTCCGAATCTCCGTCGCTACTCTCATACGCAGCAGCGTAATCTTGAGCCGCGAACCCCGCCGTAGAAACCATCGACGCCCTGAACTCCGACGGCACGGATTGGACATGAAAGTCTCTAACTTTAACACCGAATGGGTTCGAATTCTTCTGAGGGAGAATGAAACTAGGCTTGACATCGGAGACTGTGGCGGCTGGAGTAAGGTGGTGAAACAGAACCGCGTTAATAGAGGAAAGGGAGGCGGAGAGAGCCCGAGTCCGCCTTGACGCACTAGTTAAAGATCGGCGGAGTACAGTGCTGATCATTTCGGAGTTCAGAGGGAGTGAGTGAGTGAGTGATGATGGATTGATTCTCTTGTAAGAATTAGGGTTTTAAAGAGACGACAGTCGAGGGGTGTAGAGCTTTTCTAACAAGAAATTTGATTATAAAATCAAAAGGTCTATTTATTCTAATCACCTGCGGGTGAACGCATGGTATGTTTCCTGCACGTACGACCGTGTTTAAGGAAAGAGCTTTATTTTTTCTTTCGCTTGAGCCCAAAGGTGTACTTGGAAGTCAAGGAAAAACAAAGACCAGAGAGTTGATGTAACCGTAAATGATTTGTCGGATGGAAAAAAATGTAATAATGCTATTCAGAAAACATGTAATCTTAATGATTTGTATTATTGTGAAGATCTAATTTGTATAGTTTGATTTAACTGTGTTCATCAATTCTTTGATCAACATTATCATTCACAACTATTTTGGCTCAGACTATCTTATCTCAGGTCCAGAATCAAATATGCATCACTATATCCAGTCTTAAGTCATCAGTGAATGTAGACAATATGCAAACTGTCTTTAATTGCCTAGATCATTATGAAAACGGTGAAACGAAAATGGCCATAAAATGAAGGCATTTGCCACAAAAACTCGATTCGAATAGTATCCTTGAAAATCATCCATAAACCACGTGTTTAAGCAAACAAGATTGATGAAAATCTGAGCTCCTGGATCCGTATGTTTCAAATTATTGCAGGGTTGGGTCAAAAACCCACCCGGTGTAGCTTCTTGTTACTTGTCAGAGTGATATCTTTAGCCTTGGACGGAACCATTGATGTAGCCTAACACAGGAGTCATGTCCAAACGGGTCTTGCAATGGAATTGGAGTTCATATTGAGCTCCAAGAATACGGTAACGTTTTAACCAAAACAACTTCTTGCTCAACTCATGACTCTGAGCTTTGATGACGAGAAACCGTTTCTTGAACCGCATCTCAAATTGCTCCCTCGACTTCTTATCGACATGAGGCGACCGTAGCACCGTGTACAAGACTCTCGTGTCGGGCATTGCAACCTTACGAGTGTGTGGAGGAAGACACCAAGCTTGCTTTTCCGGGTTATCGAAAGACCGGATCGCTATGCAAATCTTGGTTCCTTTAATCTTTGATGTGCTTTCTTCCGCCTTTTTCTATTCAACGACAACAACAGTTCCAAATGATTCCAACAACATTTCAACCAAAATGATTACCAAAAAAAACATTTCAACCAAAACAGTAGAGAGAATTCATGTGAATTCTGATGAAGCAACAATGTCAATTTCGACAGAAAAACTTCAGAGAATGAATGACACCAAATATACATACCTGGTTAGCGATGGCCTTCGTACTCTGAGAAATTGGAACCTGAGATTTCTTAATCCGGTTATTGCTGATAACAACACTTTCTGAATCTCCGATTCCTCCGACGCTAGTCTCTGACGCAGTGGCATAACCTTGAACCGCGATTCCCGCGGGAAAAACCATAGATGGCCCAGATCTAATGTGGAAATCCCTCGCTCTGATACCAAACGAGTTCGGCGACGACGAGAGATCGAATCGAGGAGAGACATAGCAGGAGGTAGCAGTGAATCCGTTTCTTAGTAGATTACGCTCCACGGAGACTCCGGTGGCGGCTGAAGTGAAATGGTGCGAAAGACACGAATCAAAGGAGCTTAGCGCGGCGGAGAGAGTCTGCCTCGACGGTAAGGAACATCTGCGAAACATTCCGTTCATCATTTCAGATCCAACGGTGATGAAACTTTCGGAGACGAGAGATTGACGAAAGAAAAGTTAAAAAATCCCTTCTTCGCAATTAGGGTTTAAGTGAAAACACCGAGTTTTGAAGACGGACTTTGCTCATACGACACGTGTTACGAGTACATTGCTTTGCTTTTTACAGAGTTGGATTTTTTTTTTTTGTTTGTGTAGCATTGGATATTTCTCATCTTAGTAACGTTTAAAAAAGGATGGTAAAATCCCAGGAGGCAAAGTGAATAAAAATTACAAAATTAACTCTACTAGTTAGTTTAACCAAAGATGATCAGAGTAATAATACATACGCGAGAGAGAGAACAAAAAACTTGAGAAGATGCAAAATTATAGAATGGATATTGCAAATGTAGCATTCCTTGACGAGTTTCTGTAATCTCTCTGATGTGGCTTTGTTGTTGTTGTTGTTGTTGTCGTCGTCTTCTCATAAGGCAGATACAAGTTTTGGGATTTTAGAGATTCTTTTCTACCTTCCATGGTTTCCTCGTTGCCTTTAAACTCTAGTGGATGATGCTTCTTGTACTTGGCTTCTTGGTGAAAGATTCGATCAAGCGGAACATCCAACGATCTAGCATTCCTGTTTTAACACAGATATGTCAATTAACTCATTACACAAAGAACCCAGAAAGGATGATGATTAATTCAGACAAAAAAAAACTGAGATGGGGCAAACCTGTTAAAGCAAAGGTACCGCCTAATACAGCACAAAGCCGAGTGATCAAGTGGAGAAAACTCCGGCGTTCTTCCTTGATGGTCACAGTTATAGGTGAAAGATCGTATAAGAAGTAGACAGCTGGAAAAAAATGGAAAGCAGTGTCAGAGATATGCCATTCAGAAACAGAAGCAGTGTCTGAAGGAATTGAGAATGAAGTTTGTTCGACCAACCTGGCCATGTCCGGTCGAATTCGGTCATTGGTGTGTAGTATTCCGTCACAGAGTACTGATTTGTTGATAATACGTCTTTTGAAAGATATCTATATTCCGTGGGAACAATCTGCATCATACCAGATATAAATTAGTGACCCAAAACCACACAAATAACAAAGTAGATCATATAGCTAGCCATGCCAGTAAATAATTTGAAAGAAACAGATAATGAAGCATATAAAATATACAGCCACTAGAGAGAGAGAGAGAGATGCACAAAAGAAGAGTGACAAATTCAGACAGTCACCTTAATATAGTATTTGAATGTTCCACTGGTATCATGCAGAAATCGGTTCGTATCATCAAGTGGGTTGTGAATTCCGGGGTATTTTGGTCCAAAAGATAGATCATGAATCATATGGCTCACGTTTACGTTTTTGGAACCACCAAATATCTGTCCAAAGGGTAAAGAGATAGGTGCTTGTTTAGTGGCTTCAGACACTTTTGCATTCAAGCCCTGGTAAGAAGACGGTTAATAAAGCGTGATAATGATACTGACCATCTGAGCAACATAGATGTTAAGCCCATGAACTGAAATATGGAAGTTTCCAGCAACACGTTGCACATCTAAGACACCATAAACCTGAAGAACAGCCAATAAGATTAGCTTATGTATACTTTAAAGCCGGTACAACAAAATCTCTAGTACTTATATTGATAAGAGCAGTGGCTAATACCCGACATCCTTCTCCATCTGCCAATGCTTGCTTCACCTTTTTGATCATAGTCTCAGCAGCTTCATCAAAGCCAAGAAGATTGAGCGCTTCTGTCTCATTCTTGTGTTCCTCTTTGCCATCTTCAGCAAGCACAAAAGATATCAAATTAAAATGTGTAGATGATTAAGTCTCTATTCTCAAAGCAAAAAAAAAATAGCTAGCATGAAAACTATTATTAGGACTCTTTTACATATGCTCCGCCTTAATGTGATAAGCGTCAACTCAATTTATAAGATTCCCATTAACACTCATCCGGAAACACAAAGTTTGTGTAAACAAAGTCTCCAGATACAACATATTTGAGAAAGGTGTAAGCAAGTCATATTATTAGTTTTACATATCCACTATGGTTAATACAAGTTTTGATGTCTATGTAGAACTAACATGCACATGAGTATCTGTTTTTTTCAAAAAGTTCAAGACAAAGACAGGTAAACTACAGGTAAGAGAAATGAAGCTCGTCAGCCAGAAAAGTACAAACTCGGACAAGGCTCATAAAGTTAAGAATATTACCATGCTTGTGCGAGGAGTGATCATGCTCTTTTTCAACAAGATCAGATATATATTCTGTGCCAATGATATGACCATGACTGTTGAGGCGGAGCTGCAGGTACACACAATTGGTGAACAATTAATTCGACTATAAACCAGTACAACTAAGGCAAATGCCACAATAAGTGAGCGATAAAGATGCCAAGGGCAATATCCAAACAATTCCCTTCAAATAGAATGTTTAACCTAAATATCAACAGTAACCTAAAAGTAGACGAGAAAACATGTGAAAAGACATGATTTGCATCAACATCTAGATTCATCTTACTTTCCAAATGTTTGTATCTAGGTCCACTTCATGCTTCCCTGACATGTCGATAGCATCCACGCTCAATACTGCAAAACAAATAAGATAAAATGATGAAGTCTACAACGACGAGAATTTCTAAAGTTGTGGATGAAGAATCTAATAATTGCTTGAAGAGTATGTGGTCAATATTTCACTTACCATCACAAGGCAAAGATGGGAACGTCATATTTACATGAATTGGAAGAGTTTCTCCACGCTTTAAATCCACTGACATCTAGATAACCGTGACACAAATTTAGCATAAACACAAAAGGAGCAAAAACCGCCTACAAGCCAATCAAATGGATAAAGAATGACTAGGAAGTCAATGAACTTAAATCAACAGAGAAACTCCAATTCCATACTCCCTAACGATAAGGATCACTGAAAATTCGACCAGGACCCTCAAATCATTTTGCATTGCCTCGTTCAAGTCATGATACCTTGAGAAGAAATACAAAGTTCATGACACTTAACAAGGTTAATAAGAAAATGCTAGACTTTCACTTAATCTTGAGAAATTAACCAAAGAGTGACCGCACCAATGAATTTCACGATATCAGATGGGAGAATACTACTTGATAGCATCCATTTACTGAGAGTTTCGTAAAAGACAAGAAAAAGAAGATCATCCACAGCAAAACTAGAGGACTACTCCTAGCAGTTTGAAGGCTAGAGTCAAGAGGAATAGACAGAAAAGCATCAGCTTTCACTCGAACTACATATACGTACCTGATGCACTGTAAGTGTGTTAAGATAGTAACTCAGCTCGTGCAAGAACAAAGTAGCCATTATAATGAGACCAACAATGGATACTACAACAAAAAAAAGTCAAATTGAAGATGTTTAAAAATAAGCAAACATAAAATCAAGTACTCAAAAGGGGATTCAAGAGAAGAGTGAAGAGAAAATCCATTACCAATTGCACCAGATTGCGTCTTCTGCAACAGGTGATCCTCCGCTCTTGGGAACGCATCGATGCTCCTTAGGGCCTGCTTCACACCCATCCTAGCAGTTTCCCTCAAACTCAATACTTGAAAACCAAAGACGAGTCCAATTTCGAGAACCTACCAAACTACAAAACCAATTCTCAGATTCCCACAGGGTGAAAAAAAAAAAACATTCTCAGATTCCCACAGGGTGAAAAAAAAAACATTCTCAGATTCCCACAGTGAGAAATAATAATGCCAAATTCATGAATCCAATCAATCATCAAATACTTTTTGCCCCCTTTCGAACCCAATTATCTAATAAACTGTATGTTTCTCAATCTAGCAAGCACAGAGAGAGAGCTTCCATGGCGATTAATCTAAAAAGCCTAGCTCAAAAGCAGATGCAACGAGAATTTCAAGGGCCTAATTGTTCGTAGAATGAGCTCGAATAGCCCCCACAACAACAGTTTCATCAAAAGAAAAGTCAGATTTTTCAGTACGATCTGCATCGGCCCAAGAATGGAAAGAAAATTAAGCGTAGAGTAGTCGAAGGAATCGTAACAATGGACATGAATCAAAGGAAAATAATTAGGAAACCCAGATTTGGAGATCGTACTTGGAATCGAGGATGGTGATGATGAGGATGAAGCGGGACGAGGAGACAAAAGATGGAGAAGAGAGAGATCTCTATGGCTTTCTTTTCCTTCAATGTTTGAGCGGCGTCTCTTTTTTTCCGATCTCTCGTGATTTATAAATTGCACCCTCAATTTATTGCAAATATCAGTTTCATCCTTTAAATCTTTTGTATCCACGTAAAGATCCTCACACACTCAAAACGGAAGATTTATGGGTCGTTAAAAATGTCTCGCTCCCAAAAATTTTAGTTGTCCCGAACATCTTCTTTTAGGTAATAAAATAATAATTAGGCTCTTAAAGTGGAATGGCTCTGATCATCGTCCTCTGTTGCTTTGTACAGAACATAAACCCTGGTCTGGTAAGAAATACTTCAGATATGATCAGAGATGGAAATATAATCTGCAGGTTCATAATCAAATTCAGAAAACATGGGCAGATCAATGTATGTCTCTTCCACCATCAGAGTTTGCCAATGCTCTTAAAGCTTGCAGACATTCTCTTTCAAGATGGAAAAGCCTAAATACACAGAATTCCAGAAAACTCATAGACGACTTAGAGACTAAAATTCACAATGAGTACGAGAAGTACCCGGTCAATTTTCATACTGTCAGTCTTCTCAATTCTCAACTAGCTTTTCAGATGAAACAGGAAGAGGAGTTCTGGAGAAGTAAAAGCAGAATGTTGTGGCTTAAAGCAGGGGACTCAAATTCAAAATACTTTCATGCATCTCTGCAACAACGAAGGTTACACAACAAGATCCTTAGTCTGCAGGATGAACAGGGAATCACTAAGCATAGAGAGGCTGACATCAGAAATATTCTCATTAGATACTTTACAAAATGTTTACGCCTCTAATGATTCTTGCAATGCAGATGATATGGAATGGATAAAGCCTCCCACCAAAAAGGTCTCTCAGGAAATGAATGATGAATTAACCAAACATGTTACAATGGAGGAGATTCACAGTGCTCTGAAGCAAATGAATGCAGAAAAGGCACCTGGAGCTGATGGATTACCTGCAGCATTTTACAAAAACCATTGGAACACAATAAAGCAAGGTGTGTTCCAATACATTAATTTCTTTTTTGAGACAGGCTTTCTGGATCCAGAATTAAATCATACGCAAATCTGTCTCATTCCCAAGGTAGAAAACCCCTTAGATCCTAAAGACTTTAGACCTATTAGCTTATGTAATATTGCTTATAAGCTAATATCTAAAGTAATGGCTGAAAGGTTAAAGCCTTGGCTGAATGAAATCATCTCGGAAAATCAAACAGCCTTTATCCCTGGCAGATTAATAACTGATAACATCCTCATAGCTCAGGAGCTCATGCATTCTTTAACAACTAGATCTAGAAAGCAAAAATATATGGCTCTGAAGTTAGACATATCTAAAGCTTTTGATAAAGTCGAATGGCATTTCATAATTAGCATGATGAAACTGTTAGGATTCTCTGATAAATGGTGTAGTTGGGTATGGACTTGTATTTCTACAGTGTCTTACTCAGTCCTAGTTAATGGAGTTCCCACTATAACGATTTACCCTAAGAGAGGTATTAGACAGGGAGATCCCCTTTCTCCCTATCTATATCTTCTGTGTTCTGAAGGACTGTCTAATATCCTACACCATCTATGTTCTACTAAACAGTTTCAGGGTTTCAGAGCAAGTATGGGAGGTCCTAGAATCTCACACATGTTTTTTGCAGACGATTCTCTCATATTCTGTCCTGCCAATGAACCTCAAGTCAAATTGTTAATGGAAGCCCTTAATGTTTACGCTAGAGTCTCAGGTCAGTCAATAAATTTTGCAAAGTCAGCTGTCATCTTTAGCAAGAAGACCCCACCTGATCTGCAAAATAGTCTTAAGCATTTAACAGGTATTGAAAACACAGCTGGTTTTAGAAAATACTTAGGTTTACCTGACATTATAGGAAAAAACAAAAATGCATCTTTTCAATACGTGAGACATAGAATAGAGGCTAAGATTAACAGTTGGTTTCATAAGTTGTTGTCACCAGCTGGTAAAGAAGTCCTCTTAAAGGCTGTTATCACTGCCCTCCCTGCATATGCGATGAGTTGTTTTATGCTTCCAAATCGATTAATTCATCAAATGACTCAAGCTATGAGGAAATTCTGGTGGCAGACAACAACAGATAAACAGAAAATTCATTGGGTGTCTTGGCACACTATCACTAAATCCAAAAAGGAAGGAGGCCTTGGCTTTAGAGATCTCAAGCACTTCAATAAAGCACTCCTTGCTAAACAAGCATGGCGAATGTTACAACATCCAAATTCTTTGCTAGCTAGAGTTTACAAAAGTAAGTATTTTAATAACTCATCTATTCTGGATGCAGAGCTCAGAAGTAGAGCCTCTTATGTGTGGAAGAGTATTCATCAATGTCTGCCACTTCTTCGCCAAGGAACTAGGCATGTGATAGCTAATGGGAAGAATACACAGCTGTGGGTTGATAATTGGCTTCCTATCTCTCCTCCCAGACCTCCAAGACCTATCCCAGGTATGAACCCATACAAAATGAGTGTTGCCTCTCTAATCCATACTTCTGCTAGGCAATGGGATGATGAGAAATTAGCTAGTATAATACATCCTGAGGACATCCCTTACATAAGGCAGATCAGGTTAAGTTATTATAATGGCCAGGATTCAGTTGAATGGATTTATACCTCTCATGGAGATTATAGTGTCAAATCTGGTTATCATTTCCTGCATAATAATTTTCAAGCTCAGCCTGATCAGCCTAATGAGTGCTTCAAATCTTTATGGAAAGTGAATGCTCCGCCAAAAATCAGGCACTTCTGGTGGAAAGTTCTTCATGAGGCATTACCAGTTAATGCCTCACTTAAAAGACGAAGATTATGTGTAGAAGATACTTGCTCTTTATGTGGAGAATTTTCTGAAACAGTTAACCATCTTTTGTTTACCTGCAGAGTTTCAAAGGAAGTTTGGTCTTTAATACCGATGCAGGAACCTCTAAATCTTACTAATGAATTGTTGAGTGAAAATGTGAAGCAGGTTCTAAAGACAAAATCCAGTTATGAAGGGCAAGTATATCAGCTAGCTGCTTTTATTGGATGACATCTATGGAAGCACCGAAATGCCATTGTTTATGAAAACAAAAGAGGCGCACTCCCACAGGTGATAAACAATGCTATAAAGGATATGCAACAATGGGTTGAAGCAAATCTAAATATGGAGGAGGCACAGTACAAGAGAACTATATCTGAAAACCCACAGGATGAAGCAACTCACGATTTTCTCTATCATGCAGGTAATTATTGTAATGTTGATGCTTCTTGGATTTCAAATGCAGAGCCAGCAGGAATAGGATGGATCTTATATAAAGATAATGGGCAACAAATATTACAAGCTTCATCTTCTATTCCTCCCACTTCATCTCCACTTGAAGCAGAAGCAATCGCACTCAGGGAAGCAATGTTTCACGCTAACAAGCTTGGATACAAAGGAATTACATGTCAAGGTGATAACAAGACATTGTATTCCCATCTTCATAACATGTCTATCTGGCCATATAAAAAGCATCAAGGTATTCAAGGTATTGCCACTATTGTTGGTGACATCAAGAGCATTTCAACAAGCTCTGACCAATTTCTCTTCCAATATATCCGAAGGGAGGCCAACATAGAGGCAGATTTCTTAGCAAAAGAGGCCAGGATAGCAAACAAAGCTTTTGTAATTAAATGGTTGTTGTAGAATGTTTTAATTGGTTTAATGAAATGTTCTTTAGCCGGCAAAAAAAAAAAGGTAATAAAATAATAATATTTTGGGAAAATTTATTTAGAACATTTTTGTTTTAGAATATTTGAAAACACGTTTAAAACACCTTTACACTTGACACATTTTTTTTATTAATGATTCAAATTTTATTGTATTAAATTAAATTCACAATTGTTTAAAAAGTAGTTAAATAGTTATATGTTCTTATTTTTCATTTTTTATTTTTTTAAAATCATCAAATAAAATTTTCTATCTAACAAGTTCTATTATGTATTAGTTTAAATTATATATCCAGATTATATTTATTATTATTAGTTAAAATTACAATAATATTAAATTAATATAAATACTGGAAAAAATCTGAATTTTAAAAAAGTAAAAAATGTGTATTTTGTTATTGTTAATCATTTATAATAAAAAAATTAAAATAAGTATTTAAGTAAAATTATACTAAAATAATATTAAATCGTACTAAAAATAATAATATTATATTGATGAAAACACTTAATGGGTCTCTCACCAATACACACAAAAATTTAAATAAAAGTTTTCATATTAAAAATAATATTATTACATTGATGAGAACACCAGATGTGTTCTCACCAATACAGATGCTCTCAAACAATTGATTAGACCCTTTTCAACCGGCGATTATAGCCGGTTGGTTTTTTGGTTTTTTGCTGTAAATACTCTTTATCTGTCGTGTGCGGTGTATATTCGGCTATATCCGGTTGTTTTTCATCCGTGTGATGTATATATCTCGGCTTCTCTTCCTAGTTCTTTATGAATCAGAAAGATGTTTGTTGTTTATTGGAAAATCTACCTCTTTCTTTTTCTCGTTTGTGCTAATTTTTGATTTTTTATATGTTTATTTCACTCGATTTTTCCCTGTGAATATTTTATTATTATGTCTTTTTAGACAGTTTTAAAAGAGCATTAAAATCCGGATTTCACTGAATCAGATTGGAACAAATATTCTCTAGTCGGTAGACTAAATCGAAGATTGAAATTACACGAAAAAGTCATTTTGCATAGGATAAATGGTACGAGGAAGGAAGAGGGGATGTAATATTAAAGAGATGGGCGATTTATAGTGGTTATTGAGTTTTTCACGACGAAATGGATTCAGATCACCGTTTAAGATAGATCTCAGAGAATGTCTTAGAATATCAACATTGGACATGTTGAATAATTTACTCAACTATTGAATAAAAAAAGAGGTTAACAATGGAGATGTTGAATGAGCGAAAAAAAGTGAGGTGGATTCAACTTGTTGAATTGTTTCAACATGTTGAAACAAATAACTGTGGGGTTCACAAAGGTATTGTGTTTGTTTTTTTTGGTTTTTTTTTTTATCTCATACCATTATTTAACATAAATCATCTATAATAAAATAATTTATTATTTTAAACTTTTATATCATAATTCATAATTTTTTATCTCTACACATTGATATTTGTTTCATCTTTTTTAAATATATAAAAATAACCTTTTAGTCTATCAGTGCAAACCATCACAATGGCAACATGATGCAAGACTTATAGCTAATGATACCGAAGAATTTTTGAATACTACTAACTGTTCAGCCACTACAAATACAATTAGGAAACAAGAGCCAACTACATGGACAAAGTCTCTTCCTACATATATAAAATGCAATTTTGATGCAAGCTTCTGAGGTAACAATCAATCGTTAGCTGGATGAGTGTTCAAAGATTCAAATGGGGCATACTTAGGATCAGGCCACGCTAAAGGATATGCGTGTAAAGATGTTGTCCAAGCTGAACTCCAGGTCTTACTCATCTCCATCCAACAAATTTGGATCTGAGGATACACACGAGTAATATTCGAAGGAGATAGTAGTTTGGTGACAAGTTTCGTTAAAGGTGACGAAATCTGTATCCAACACTATAACCTTATATGTGAGATTCCTGACTGGCTAAGGCGCTTTACCGATTCAACTATAACTTGGGTTCGACGAGAAGTGAATCAAGTAAGGGACTGCTTGTCAAAATCAAACTTTCCAAACAATTCAGATTTTAAAATTTTCTCTTTTGAACCAAGTAACATTACACATCTCTTCTTTGGAGATCATTATTAATCAAAAGTATAAATTCTTGGAAAAATAAATATATAAAAATAATATTTTATATTATTAAATAGAAAAATGGGGTATGTTGAAATTTTTTTAACAATAATCATTCTAAAATATAAAAATTGAATAAATTGTTGATTGGTGATGTGAAAGAAAGAGAAGATGAGATGAAATATTAAAAATAAAAAAAGAGTGTTAAAAGCATACACCAATGTACATAGTCTTAGACGACTGCCACATTCGTACTCGGAGCAAGAAGATTAGGACACGTGGAAGGAAGTCATAGAGAATACGTCTCTTCATCCTCACCAAACAAATCTTTTAGATAATTGGACTAGAAATTTGGGTTTAAATATTGTAATTTAATATTAGGTTCCAAGCATGTTTTGTAAAAATCATTCCACCTTAATTAAAAAAAAGTTGTTGACAGAAGAAAAGTTTATTTTCTTGAAATTAAAATCAACTTGAATTTTTTTATGTTCCAAATTCGTAATTTAATTTCTCCTCCCTGTGACAAGGATCAAGCTTTTCTGGTGGAAAAGTCCGGATGGTGATCGGGTTGTAGAGTGGCTTTCGGAGAGGTTTACAAGCGGCGATGGTTAGGATTTGAAGTGTAAAGAGAAGATCGGAAAGAGGTGGTAGACTGTACGATTGTTTTTGGGAGATGCTTCACCAAAAATGAAGTGGCACGACCGACTTTGGTTAGCGTAAGACGTTCTGATCGCACGTATTGCTTAGGATAAGATAAATCATGTTTAGAAGACACGTATTTTGTTTGATCTTCGATTGAATGCTTTAGGCCAAACTAGATTCTAATCTGCTGTGCGCGGAGTTATAAATGCATCAAATATTCATAAAATTATTTTTAGTATAAGTACTTTAGATTATACAATTATAATTATTTGTTTGGTAATATAATGTTTAATGAGGAGTATATATCAGTATACTAATATATCATGTTAAATCATGTTAAATGTATAGTATAGTTGTATTTTGTTTTTGGAAACGATATAATTGTATATTTAGTTATCCACATTTTTAATTTATTATAAAAGTTTTTTTTTGTAATGTTTAGTGAAAGGTATAGTTGTATATTTTTAAAATATATTTATTAATGTATTGATTGTTTGATATTTTATATAACATAATCTCTAAATCACTTTTAAACTAAAAAGTTAATATTAACAATTATCGAAAAAGAATTTCTGATTAAATTATTATTCATATATGGTAACTTAAATTAAAATTTATTAGTAAATTAAATAAAATATTCACATAAGCATATCCTATTTGAAAAGCAGGTATATTAACTATATAAAATGTTGTTGGGAAAAAATTAAATAAAAATTCCAATACACAATACCTAAACCAAGCATACCTGTTGAATTACTTAAGTACATGGTTATGTTCTTCTTCCAATCTCTTGTATTCTGAATTTATTTCTATGAAAATCTAAAGAGAACAAAAATAATTAAAAATTAGTGATACAAAACAAAACAATTAAATAAATCTGATGAAATAAGGATACCTTCTAAATATAGACCTCAAACAAAAATAGCGTTGAAACTAAGGCCGATAAAAAATTAGTTTAATCTATGTTTCTACAAAAAGCACGAACAATAAATTAAAAAATCATTAAATCTTACAAAAAGAGCATTTTGGAAACACCTGCTCTGATTGCGCTTGATCGGCCTTCGTGTTTCAGAGATACTCTACAACTAAATGAATTTAAAGAACCTGCATCAAAAAAAATATATGGATATAAATAAACATGAACAAAAATTTATAAAACAACTAAAACTAAAGAATCATGCTAACAACTCGAAATATAATCATGTAAAAATGTGAAAAAAAGAATGCTCTCTCTCTCCACGGAATACCATGGTCTCATATATATATTGAACAGAAAAATCCATTTTTTTAGCTTGTTGTGAAAGTCTTAAATTAATTTTTCTTTAATTCAATAAATCTTTTTGATTCATCCAAAAAATTTTCTAGAAATGTCTATACATCCATAAATCTAAATATAAGTTTAGATATTTTCGATTCACCTACAAAAATATTACATTATCTTAGTAAATTATTTAATTCATTTAAATTTTTCTAAAGTCAATAAAAATTTCAAGAATAAATGAACTCAATTCTCGGTTTATATCTTAACTATATTAATTTCCGTTATGTTGAATTTTTTTTATATTAGCTTTGTTTTTATACAATATTCTATAACAATATATCATAATTTAAATGTGATACAAAATCAATTGCTATAAATGATATTAATTGTAATTAGTCTAGTAAATATAAAATTTAATAAAATCAATTATTATAAATGTCAACATTACAAAAAAATAAAAATATATTATTTACAATTGGTTGCTAATATTCGATATGGTTTTTTGAGGTTTAAAAAGAAAAATTTTATCTAAAAATATCGAATGTTTTATATTTTTAAGATTTAAAAATAAAAATTTTTATCTAAAAATATATATGTAAAAATAAAATCAATTTTTATATATGTGCGTGGATCTTGATTGGTTTTAAGTTGTGATTTTTTTGATTAAAACTTAAACAATAATCGAAATATCTCAACTACTTTTACATATATACCCTATTATCGTATTTTATTTGTTCTTTTAAAAAACTAATCTATAATGGCACATAAAGTAAATAACACATCAACTAAAGATTGTTTTCTTTAGAATGATTCTTAAATAATAGTATAGAGATGTTGAGCTTAATCAAAACGTACTAAGCACCTGTAATAGCTCATTTGTGTTTAATGAATATAATAGTAGCCGAGGAAACATGTGCAGGATCAACTCAATAGTATTTGGAGACATGGACCCTAGGGGAAAAATTGTGTTAAATCTAATTTTTTTCGATTTTATTAGATAGTTTTTCGAAAATATATTTTTGTTTTTTTATAATTTTTTGCTCAAATAAAAAAATAGAGATACCAATTTTTATGAAATATTTATCAACCATTTTCAATTATTATAGAAATAAATTATCTAATATTATAAAAAAAAAATTGAATATTTAATTATCGTGACCCGAAACAAGACCGACTTGGTCGCACAGAGTGTCCACTTATGAGTCGCCCCTAAGAAAGATACTATAATAACCATATAAATGATTCAAGTAATTTTGTTAAATGATTCAAATAGCATTTTATGCTTTAAACAAAAACTAAACAATTCATGAAATTTACGTGTGGAGTTGAAATTACTTGAAATTTAAAAAAAAAATGTAAATATTTTTAAAAATTGGGAGTCTATTTTATAAAAAGTAAATAATCTTAACACTTTAACTATACATTAAAAAATTATATGACTCTGTCAAATACTTTAAGACGGTTTTGTGCACATATAAGGCACATACTTCATGTGTATAAAGTGAAAGGCTAATACTACTTAGTAAAGTGAAGCGAATACAAGCTTACGTGGTTCCTATAATCCATGTATCCGTAGGTTTGATCTTGGTTAGTTAGTGATGAGCTTCTAATTTCATATACACAATAGTTTGATTTGTTGGAAATCTAGTGAAACCACTACAAAGTGCAACAAAAGCGAAAGCCATTACAAAAAATATGGGCTTTATTAGCACTAGAAATATGCTATTATATGTCATTGATAGTGAACTGTCAAACGCTATGTATGCGCTAGCAATAATAGGTCGCACCCATATGATAGCGTTTTTTCCCTTTGTTATGGTTTGTGTCTTGTATGATAGTGTTGTTTTTAATATACTATATATTGGTGTACCTTATGGTAACTTTTTATTTAGACGCTTTGTTTTTAATATTGTAGCATTGTTTTAATGTTACAAATTGTTTTCTTGTAACATATGTATATGTTGCAATCTGTTTTGTTATAGCACGTCTTTTCGTTGTAACTAGAAGATTTTCCGCGCTATGCGCAGATAAAATTTCATCTAAAACAACACTGTAAATTTTTAAATATATAGGAAGTTTTCAATCAAAAGAAAATTTGTTTTTGCAAAATAAAATATATCTTTCTGAATGTCATATTTTTTAAGGCACGTCATAACTCTTCATATCAAAGATTATAAAACCAATATGTAGTACAATATTTTAGTTTACTTAATACTTTAAAATTAAATAATAATTTATAAAAATTATATCACTTCTTTTTAAATACCATGTCATATTTTGTGTATAATATTCCATGTTTTAATTTTTCAAATTATTTGATTGTATAAGATTTTAGACTTCAATATAAAAATATTATAATAAATACATATGGTTACAATAGATTATTTTATAGATTAATGGGAATAAGTTGCAGTTTATGGATTAAACTAGATTCTTGTTGATTTAGATATACTATTTATAGTTATGTTATCTAAAATTTATTATCAAAAAATTTAGCATATTTGTAAATGATTTTTAATAATTTATTTATGTAGTACTCTCTTGATCTTATTATATAAGTTTTTCTAGTTAAAATTGTGAAATTTAAGAATTACGTCTTTTTATATTCAAAATTGTTATTTATATCTAAACAAAAATTGTAGATAATTATTATCTTAAAATAATATATATAAAATTTAAATAATATCTAAAGTATTAAAACATTGGTTAACATATTGAATTCCGCATTTTAAAATTTTAATTTATAATATTCGTAATGTGAACCCAAAGCAAACACTATATGTATTTGTATCAATTCTAATTTTAGTTTCGGTTAGTACTATATATATGTCTCCCTTAGTAAAATTTTATTTAAATTGTAAAATTTAATTTTTATTATATTAAAGTGTTGGAACTTTTAAAAGTCATATATTGTTAAGTGATTCCAAAATATAAGGGATTGACAAAAAAAAATAGTTAAAATTATTAATCAATACAAAACCAATCAAATTTCACGAAACTGTCATGTCATAATTTTAGTGTTGAAACTCATTATGGTAAAGACATGTGTCAAGTAACTAACATTCTAATTAATGTATAGGGAATATATTAAGTTATAGTTTATTTCTCAGGCGATGTTAGATGGCTTGGTAGTAGTGTTCATTATGCAATAATATATGTTTTTATGGCAATATCGTCAAGAATGTCATCCTGGACATTGATTCCACAACAAGATTTATATTAAAAAATTGGAAACTTGAACACAAATATCAAACAAGTATGAAACAAACGCTACATTACCAAACCATCGATTCAATACAGCATTCGAGTTCATCAATCAAGTCTCAATCCACAAAGAAACAGTACTAGAGTAAATCTGATAAGTTTTGACACAATATCACTTTGTCCTTCGACCATGCAACTGATGTTCCCATTGTATCTCCAATGCATTTAATTTCAGACAATTGCCTCCAGACTGCAGCAGAGCTCACTTTCACTATATCAACCCATATCCTAACTGCATTAAACCCCAAGGGAACAAGATCAGAACTCACTTCGATTACCTTCGAACGTGTCGCCAGTGAGTTCCTGGATGAGTGGGAAAAGATCTGAGCAACGAATCGTCTATATCTCTTCACTTCACTTCTCGAGACTTTTGGTGGAGAAGAGGAAAATGCTAAGTGTTTGGCGCTAATGAGAGTTTTAGCTAAATATTGGCAGAATTAGTAATGTTTTATACCGCGTCTCTATTTTCTTATCTCGGCATTTTTTAAATGCTATTACAACTAACCAAAATTTCAAAGTTACCGTTAATAGCACTTAATAAAATAGTGCTATCAAAATATATTATCAATGCCTTGCTCTTTGTAATGAGCCATCAAACAAAAAATTTAAAATATATGTAGTTACTTGTGTTCATGTTCATGCTCTTTGTAAAACCATAATTGAAAACAAAATACATCGATTTTAAATATTTTCAAAAATTATGAGTTGCCTGAAAATAATTTGTTTCTCCTACTAACCTTTTATAATTTTTTTTGTAAATTGCTCCTACTAAGCTTACACTTTTTCTAGACAAAATATATATATAGAGAGAGAAAATTCATACAAAGCTAATCACTAATGAGATACATCAAGACATGTACACACATTACATCATATTCTTGCAGTTTTTGCTAAGTTGTCGATGAGGACATAATCACTTAATCAGAACAAACTGACATTAGCTAAGCCAAAGATAGAATTAAGATTTTTTTTGTTTATCCTAAATTGTTGGGATCATACCTCCACTTGACTCATGTGTCTTACCCAGAGACGGCCTTTTGTTAAGGCTAATGAAGCATTTGCTTCAAGCCACATTGTAACGTCCCTAACCCGGTTAGGGAGTTAACCAACCGGTACAAGCTTAATCCTTTCGCAAAACCACCAACTCCCACTTTAAACATCACCTCAAACCAATCTGCAAAACAATTCCCGGAAAAAGAATCGGAAAAATGAGGGGTGAGTGACTTCCCGACAACCAAATCACTCAGTGAGAGAACACCCTAAGCTACTTCGCTTGAAAACTAGATTGGTCAATAGTCTAAACCTAAACAACAACCCCCAAAACAAGCACCTAAAGTGTTGATCAAGCAATTCCCTAGCAATCATCGATATCATCATCTCACCATAATAACATCTCACATCACACAATTCCTAACAATCATCTCCGTGCAACATCTCACCACGATTTTATCCTCACGAGCGTGCCTCATTCGGCGATCTCGCCTGAGGGTGTACCTTCCTCGGCGATCTCACCCCAAACATCTCACCGACCTCCAGGGCTCTTCTACCCACCCCTTTGTCCCAAGCACAAGCATAACAGGAAGCATCTCACCATTTAACATGCATAATTCATCTCTTGCATAATTCTCAAGCAATGCTATTTTATCCCTAATCCATCACTTAACATGATGCAATACAGAATGCTTCAGAGATTGAACTAGAGCTGAGTGATA
>OVAN01000671.1:0-52918 GCA_900406275.1 Anastatica hierochuntica
ACATCATCCTATGTAAGTGAACGATGCAACTATGCATTAAAACAAGATTTATTTTTTTAATTTTTCTCAAAATCAGTGAGTTAACCCCAACGAAAATGTTGAGTTTCTTGGTAAATGCTCTACATACTGAAGTTTATACTCTCTAGTGTTGTTTAAAAATTTATAACCGCATTTTACATTTATATTAATGTATGCTAAACTTACTTTCATGGTACAAAGGCATCATATCTAATTATTAACAATTAATTTATTAAAACTTCATATACGGCCTAAATAAGTGGACTAACCGCTATAAAATCTCTATTATCTAGAGAAACGGAGACAAAAAAGATTCCAAACCTCTTTGAACATCATCCTATGTAAGTGAACGATACAACTATGCATTAAAACAACATTTATTTTTTGAATTTTTCTCAAAATCAGTGAGTTAACCCCTACGAAAATGTTGAGTTTCTTGGTAAATGCTCTATATACTGAAGTTATACTCTTTAGTGTTGTTTAAAAGTTTCTAACCACATTTTACATTTATATTAATGTATTCTAAACTTACTTTCATGGTACAAAGGCATCGTATCTAATTTTTAACAATTAATTTATTAAAACTTGCCTAATAAGTGGACTAACCTCTATAAAATCTCTATTATCTAGAGAAACGGAGACAACAAAGGTTTCAAACCTCTTTGACAATCATCCTATGTAAGTGAACGATGCAACTATGCAACTATGCATTAAAACAAGATTATCACTTCAAAATCAGTGAGTTAACCCGCAAAGTGGAGGGGAAAGATACCAAAGAGTTCCTCAAAACGGAAGCGGTGGAAGAGGAGGAGGACGCGGTGGACCTCGCGGTGGTGGTTCATCTTGAACTATGCTTCTCACGGTTCCTTTACAAGAGGAGTAGTAGTTTCCTTTAAATTTTGTTTTGCATTTCTTCCTTTTTTTTGGCTTACCACTTGAGTTGTTGTGGCAATGTTTTTTTTTTGTCGGTTTAGTTTTCAATGTTCTTGGCATTTCTTCTTTACTTTTTTGCTGGTTTTTTCTTTGAGTACTTTCTTTATAAACATTCAATTTCATAAGTAACAATCATAAAGTTGTGTTCTTTAAGCAAAGATGTATCAAGTAAAGTAAGAAGAGGGGAAGTGAACTAAGAACAAAACCGGTTAACTACATCACCGGTTAACAAAATCTCTGCATGTTATTGACTTAAGAGGAGAGACCAAAGCTTTTAAATACACTTTGAATTGCATATTTCATTAATAAGAAATATAATAACTTCTATCGTTTGAACTTCTTGGAAGATTTCTTCTTGTCTTTGTTGTTGTTGTTACCTCCCAAGAACCTCTCACTTTCTTCATCATCTTCTCCTCTTCTCTTCTTCCTCCCACCTGATTCTTTCATATTCTACACACAACAACACTCGCATAATTCATTTCTCTATACGTCAAACTCACAATCGAAACAATCTAAATGTAGTACAAGTTTAAATACCATTGCGGATAATTTTTTGGCTTCTGCAACTCTCTCCATCAATGACAAGACTTCGTCTTCTTCAGCTGGATACTCTGGTAGTTTCTTGCCTGAATGAAGAAATGTTTAGTCGATATGTCTCTGTCGTATGTGAGAGGAAATGTGAAATGAATCTCGAAGACCTTTCGTTTTCACTAACCTATGAGTTTTTCGATTTGTAAGTACCACTCAAGCTCATACTGATTTACAAGTGATATCCCAACACCAGAACGTCCAGCACGGGCGGTTCTTCCCACTCTATGGATGTAATCCTGTGACCAAATATTGGAAGATGAAATGAGGATTCTCGAGATCATTGAGTCAATGAGAAACAAGAGAAATCGGTTTACCTTTGAATTTGTGGGAATGTCGTAGTTGATAACTACATCAACAGATGGAATATCGAGCCCTCTACTAGCCACATCCGTGCAAACCAAGATGTTACATTCCCCTGCTTTGAACTTATTCAACGCTCCTAGTCTCTTTGACTGTGTAGGTATTTCGAAAAAACAATGAGAAAGTTTTTAAGAGAATGCTAGTTATGAAATGTTTAGAAGTCGGAGTGCGACATTTAACCTGAGTCATTTGACCACTGATAGGAATAGCTCTAAAACCAAGGCTCCGAAGCATCAAAGCCATAAAACGAGTACCATCACAAGTTCGGGTGAAAATCATTGATGTTGATTCAGGCATTTCAGTCAGAATGTATACAAGGTAGCAATCCTGTTGAAGATCACAGAGAGCTCGTTATATTCTAAGATGATAAAAGTTTGTAATGCGTTTGCTACTATCAATCTGTCTAACAGGCTGTTGTGAAAATGAGGTACCTTGTATTTAGCGGCAACAAACCGATACTGCTGTTTCAGAGTATCAACCGTGGAATATTTGGAGGCAGCCTCAATCTGGAGGAAAGCAATAAACATTAAACGGTTATACCTTTGAACTACGATTGTTGTAACGAGAAAATAATTGAAGTCATTTTAGTGTTTCTGTACCTTCACAGGATTCCTTAAGCATGCTCGTTGAAGTTTCCGAACCTACACGGCCAAAACAAATACAATGACTTTAATCAGTTGATCGTTCTTAAAAGTTCCACTCCACTAATGTATTACAAAGAGACTTTGGATCGATCAAAACCACAACATCGTAAAGCAAAGTTAATACCTTTTTAGTCATAGTTGCTGAAAAAAGGAACGTTTTACGTTCACGAGGGATCTCTTCCAAAATCTGGTTAAGAGATTTCTCAAAATCTTCATTCAACAGTCTATCTGCTTCATCAAGAACCTGATAAATAAATGTGAAGCCAATATAAAAACTGATAAGAACAAAGAACAGACGATACCAAAACAAAATTCATTCTACGAAGATAAGTTCAAAATTACCAGATACTTCAACGTCTTCAGAGAGAATCCTTTTGTGTCACACATATGATCCCAAAGACGACCAGGTGTTGCAACCTACGAAACAACATCGAAAACTTAAGCTACTAGAGGCTCAAACAAACGACGCAAAATAGAGAACAATGTTTAAAGACAATAAACATACAATAACATGAGGCCGTTTCCCGAGAGCAATGGTTTGTTGCATCCTGTCTATACCTCCAACAAGCTAGAAAAACAAAATCCGGAAACATATTCGGTTTAAACCCCGTTCGTACTAGGAAGATTTTCAATTGTGGTAAACACATTAACATATGGTTAACAAGCTTACCACAGCACACCTAAGACTAATATCAGATCCTAAAGCTTCAAACTGTTCAGCTATCTGAATTGCAAGCTCTCTGGAGAGAGAAGAGAACATAACGAATCAAATTCGAATCCGAATGAACCCATCAAGTAACACTAGAAGAAACTCAAGTGAGTGAATCATACCGAGTTGGAGATAAAACACAAGCGAAGAAAGCAGGATCAGGTCTACGACCTTTCTTAGGCTCAGAATCATAAACATACTCAAGAAGAGCTTGCAATATCGGCAAAGCGAAAGCTCCGGTTTTACCAGAACCGGTTTGTGCAAGTCCAATTACATCTTTCCCTAAACGAAATCGAGAAAGAGACATCAAACAAACACATTAGATTCAATCAACAATCCTGAAGAATCAAAAAGTTCGAAGCTTTTTCAATCTGACACAAACACATTAGATTCAATCAACAGTCCTGATGAAATCGAAAGTACTAAACTCGCGAAATCGAAAGTACCCATTACCTTCAAGAGCATAAGGAAGGGCTTCGGCTTGAATTTTGGAAGGGTTCTTCCATCCTAATCTATCACAAGCTTTAACAAGCTCCTCACGAACACCAAGCTCTGCGAATGTCTTCGCCACTTCGTTATCTTCTTCCATTTTCAATACCCACAAAGAAAGTCTCTCTCTTTCCTTCGCTCCTTGGATCCTTCGAGCTGCGTGAATCAAATAGGTCGCAAGAGCGAAGAACCGAAGAATAAGAACAGATGAGAGTAGAAAGCAAGCGCGAGAGAGTTTAGGCCATGAAGGGTTTTTACTTATATATATATTTATTATTTAATAGTCTAATTGGGCCTTTAATGGGCTTGTAAGCCCAATCTTAAGGGCTTTCTCGTTTGGTTCTTCCGTTTCACTCGGTTCGGTTATTTTAGTTTTCTAATTCTCAAAAATTAAGACTATTTGATTCTAAAATATTTCGGTTCGGTTCTGGTTCGGTTCGGTTCGGATTCGATTCTATTTAAATTAAATAACCATTCGGGTATTAGTGTTCGGATATTCTTGAGCTTTTTTTTAAGTATTTTTGGATATTATTGGATATTTTTAAGTATTTTTATATACTTTCGGTCGCGGGTTTTTCGGTTCGCAAAAATTGAAACCATTCGGTTATAACCTAACTCCGACTAGATTTTTTCCCGTGTTTTTGGTTTGGTTCTTTAGTTTCGGTCATTATGTCCACCTCCAGTCTTGTCCATATTCACTGGAACCAAAAACCGAATATGAAAGTCAGAAAACGATTTTTAAAATATTTGAACGGTTACTATTATTAAATAACTAAAAGATCTGGAATCAAACCGAATCAAAATATTTCGAACACCGAAAGTATCAAAAGATATCCAAATATAAGCGAATTACACAAATATCTATAATATCCGAAAATATCCAAAAACCAACCAAAATCAACCCGAACAAATTTTTCCAATTCGAGTATGGTAATATGATTCCAAACTTCAAAAACCGAAATATTCAAAAAAACCAAAAGAACCAACCCGAACCAAATGTCCATCCATATTCAGAACTATAGATCCCTTGCAAGTGTGAAGAAGGTAAAGATTACTAATATAAAGATGATTAATTCACTCTAATTAGATAAACTCCAGAAAATGGCTAAATTACAAAGCAAAGTTTGAGACTTTTTTTAAGCAAATAGATTCTTCTAACAAGTTAGAACAAAAGTAAACTAATGAGATGCATTGGTCTTCTTGGAGATATCTTCAAGCAACAATCTTGTTTCAGCAGCAAAATCAACAGGAGCTACTCCTTTAACTGTTATCCTCTGTCTCTTCTCACCATTGTACTCATTCTGACTCACACTAACACGAAACACATGAGATGACCATGTTGCTTCTTTCAGCTTTGTCTGAAACTCATTAACTTCTCCTCCCTGTAAACCAAAAAAGTTAAGTATGGTTCAAAGTTTCTAACTTTTATAGAGTTTTGTTTTCTTTTACCTCTGATCTTAGTTTGTTGAGTTCATCAGCTGAACATCCAATAATCTTCTCTGCTTCGTCGTTGAATGATGAAATCCAAGTTTCTCCTGTTGAGTCAGAGACTTTCACCACCATTATGTACCTGGGAACAACCAAAGTAAGATGTCTGGAGATTTATGAACTATGAATCTGAGTATGTCTCTCTCTTACCTTAGGCTACATTCTTCATCTTTCTTTTGACAACCTTCACACCAGTAACCAGAGTCAAGTGCTTCAGTCACTTTCTTGTTACAAGTCTTACAAGCTTGGTACCACATTGTTTGGTCTGGTTTGATGAAGCTTATGTAACCCCTTGTGCTAAAAAATACAGGCTGCAACAGAAGTCCCAAGTTTTAAGTAAGTTCATTACTCTACATTTAAGCACTTTTGACTGGTTTTAGTACCTTTTCGTCGCCTAGAGACGGGTTGCTAGTGAAGTGAGAGAGAAAGACTCGATCGGTATACATAGACCGAGAACCATTTTTGGCGGATGGGCTCATCCCTGAGCCAATGGAAGACATGGATGTTTCCTTACCCTCAGAATCATACCTGCATAAAGTCAATCAAAGAGAATGCTAATTCAATAAACACCGACAAGTATGTTACTTTACCAGCTGATTCAATCCAAAAGACATACCAAGATTTCAACTTTTTGGCTTCTGGTGATTCAGGATTGATCACCACATTGCTTCTGCTGATGGTGGACAAAGAAACACCTGAAAGATTTGACTTCTATCAGCAAACAAGTTAACAGAAGTGTGATTTCATTATACTGTTCAATCCTCGCAAACCGAAACATACCTTGAAAGTCTCCAACTTTGAGACACTTAATAGCAACAACAGGAGACTTATCAGCCATATCAAGCAGCTCTTGACCTATGCCAGTTGCTAAATCATTCCAAAGAGACACAACAACAGTTTTCTTCGACTCATCAGCCAAAGTTATGTCCCTCTTAGGGATCATCTCATTATCAGTTTTCCTTCTAATACTCGTGGTCGGAGAAACACTTTGAACAACTCCAATGAGATCTGCAAAATAGCAATAACATTCAAAGTTGTTATAATCTTTAACCAATGCATAATTATAATGAGAGCAAGTTTCTTACCGATAAGCTCCTTCTGATTCACATACATCCCAAGCTCCTCAATGGGTACAAAGTTGAATTTAGTCTCGGGAACAAACATTTCTTCATTACTAGCTTCTTCGACTTCTGAATTTTCGTTCAATGTCATCTCGTAATCGTTTTGAACTGTCTTAAACTGCTTGTTAGCAAGTTTAAGAGTTCCCCTTGAGATATAATAGACTTTTCCCAATTGGAATCTATCGAAAAACTTTCGTGCAGCTTCGTTAAACATCGTAGCTTGAATTTGTGTTCCCTGTATAATCCAAAATATTAACAAAATGAGTAACCAAACCACGTAGAAAGTCTATAACGAAATTCGAGAGTTTTCTTACTTCTTCATCGGTTAGTTCCACATTGAAGACACATCCTTCTCCTCTAGCGTTTCTGTAGTTTCGCATGAGTCCTTTGTTCGTAACTCGGACTTTGATAGTCCAGCTTCCTTGATATGGATTCAAAGACACAAGTGGATGAACTCTTCTAGTCATAGCCATTCTTGCAGCTGGTGCAGCACTGTAAAAGACAAGAAACTCGAATCGATTAAGCAAACAATCACAAAAGTTTTAACAATGAATACAAAATCAAAAGGAGATTTTGCTTACTTTCCCCTTTGTTCACTGATTATCTGAGAAGCTGATTTAGAAACAAACTCTTGCTTTGGTTTCAAAGTGATACCAGTTGATGAAACAACATCGTTCACAGGAGAATGCTCTAGCTTCTGTTTCTTAGGCTCATGAGTCTCTTCTTCGCTCTTGTTCTCCAAATTAATCTCTGAATCAAGAGCAGAAGCAACAGCTTCACATTTTGTCACAAGGAAGTATCTACAAAGAACCAAGAGAAAAACATTTGTTAGCAAAAACTGTTGATAGGAAGAATCTAAGAAAAGCATGATGATAAGAGATGATTTACTTTGTTGATTTGCTTGAGATGTCGTTAACAGTGAAGTCGATGAGACGAATCAAACCCAGATTCTGAATCTTCCCAGAAATGATTTCAGGTGTCAATGACGCTGTAAACATCGCTTTCACTTTCGTTTTCCCATCATTTGCATTAAATCTGCAAACCCAAATCATAAACAAGATCAAATCCTCAAAACCCAGAACTAAGATCTATCAGAAACACAAACCCAGAACTAAATCAGATCCATAGCTAAAACTCAGATCTATTATCATGAAATTGTACATCGTGATGAAGAAAAAACGAAAACTTGAATAGAACCCAGATAATGGAATTAAGGAAGAGACTTACGTGTATCGATTCCCGATAGGTTTAAGATCGACAACTTGAACGACGATCTCAGGTCTATCGGAGGAAGATGAATCAAAGGAAGGGTTTGATAATACGGATGAAATAGCATCTGGGGTCACTGAAGTTTGCATCTTTCTCTTGATTTTCTCCTCCTTTGATCGAAAATGGAAAACCCAAAAGATGTGTGTTAGGGAGATGAAGGTGAAGGTGAAAGGAGGAAGGGGAAGGGGTTTTTGTAAAAGGGAAAATTACGCGGGAGCTATTAATTTCGATTTTAATTACTCCCGCCGGATTTTTTAAAATTTTTAATTGAACTTCTCATTTTTTTTGGCGAAAACTAAATGCATTTGGCGCCTTATCTTAAACGGTAAACCCTTGGTCGGAGATAGAAGGTTTTGACTATTGGGCTATGGGGTTGGAGTTTTTGGTTTGGTTTGGTTTGTTTTGGGTTTTTGGATTTTGGTGGTCGGGGTATAAACCAGATCAATCGGATATTTTTTTTTTGTCATCGTAGCCTAGTGGCAAATAGTTCATTTCACTAGAGGCAGGTACAGGGTTCAAACCCTAGTTTCGTGAGATAGATGCAGAGGTGGTGCAACCACTGACCCACTTGCTCCTCTCGATCGATCGGATTTAAATTTCGTGAATAACATGCATGGATCACATGGACTAAAATAATTAGCCAAATAAAAATAGAATAACATGCATGGATCACATGGACTAGAAAATAAGATTGTCAACGGTCCAGAGAGTAGTGACAGGCAAATGTAAATAAAATTTTGAGATTTGAGACTATCCTCTTTCCCTTCAGCTTCCTCTGGTGCTATAAATTAGACCCCAAGTTTGCAAGCTAATCACAAATTAAGAATAAACTTAGAAAGAAAGAAGAAGAACTGATAAATCAGAAATGGCAACCTTAAGGTTGAGCACAGTTGTTCTTGTTGCTGCAGTCGTTTGTGTCTCCATTCTCCTCCTATCTGCTACTGGTACGTAACAATTAATCTAAATTCAAGTTAGATTGGGCATGTACTATTACGATATCTTTTGAAAAGATGTTTGTGATTAGCTAGACCGACGTTGAGATTTGAGAGGTTATTAATTTTTACAGCGCAAAAGTTAAATCCCTTATGTATAAATTTCTGTTTGGGGATACTCTATGCATATTAACTCAAAATTATTTTGAGGGTGGAGTCCAATTTCTCAGGGCCGGTTGTAACAATTCGTCCTGCGGGATCCGCCGGCTGGCCTTGCAGAGCATCGACCCCAACCTCTCACTTCTGACATACCAGACAACCAGGAAAGTGGAAGGATTGTTAAAGGGTGAAGTCTTGGGTTCGAGGAACGCCAAACGCACCAACATCCTACCTGACTGTTTGAATGGGGCGAAAAAAAAATTTGGTTGGTTTGACTGGTTTAACTGTGGTGAGGGATTGGAGTCAGATGCTTTGCGGGGTCAATCGTGGATCTCGCGGGACGGGTTGTCACACCGGCCTTGGTGATTTGTTCGACATATCTTCCATAGTAAAACGGATATTTGTCATGTTGATACCCATTAAAATGCGGATATTTGGCTAGTTATATAACCAGCTTCATAATAATGATTATAACCAAAAAACAAAAAGCTTAGGAAACACATCGTAATGAACTACAATAATCACTTTTGCGAACTTACTCTATTATTGAATGAATTGCTGAGATCTACCAAAGCATGAAAACATGTTATATGGACACAGAAGTGCAGGCACAGATGTGTAAGGACGAATGGGCTTATACGGGGTCGTCTTCGCCTTCGTGTGGTTCTCGGGGCACAAGCTATTGCAAGAAGATATGCACAGAGTGGAAGGTACCTGGTGTCACTTTTGATGAAGGCTATTGTGCCCCGCGGCCGGTAAATATGTGTATTTGCTGCTTGAAACCCACTACACGAGCAAGTTCTTAAAGATGATGAAACCGACGACGTTGCTTATTTGTGTGAGTGTGGGTGTTACATGTTTGTACTAATGGTTAATTATGGGTCATTTATACTAATCCACAATGGTTTGTTCCAAGTCATTGCATTGTATATCTCTCTTTCAAAATGGTGCTATCTAGCTCATCTTTAAACTCGAAATGAAAAAATTTAATGTTGTTTAACATTTGTGGTCAATTATATTATACAATGTTTTTTAAGTGGCTAAATTTAATTTTTTTTCCATTGAGTTCACGAGTTTGGTGACCATTGGTTGTCAAAACCAAACTACAAAGTAACACTTAGAGAATTTGGGTGAAAAGAGTTTTGTATTCAGAGAGAAAATAGGAGGCCTCGTGGATAGTGAGGCCGATGTTACAAAAAGAGTATTGTATAAGCTAAGAATTGGATGTCTTTCCTTCTTTTGAGTCCTCTCATTTTATAGGCGATAACATGCATGGTCCAGAGTAATGACTAAGTCAAATGTAAATAAAATAATCTTGATTTTGAGATTTGAGACTATCCTCTTTCCCTTTACATGTTCCTCGCCGTCAGGTGTGTCGTGTTTGCACATCGTCTCGTCGTATGCAAGACCCACTTTCCGATGACTTTTCCCGCCGACTTTACCGTCACATTCTCGACCGCCGGAAGATTCTCCGGCCATGGTCATATCAGAAAGATGATAAAGTCTTTACCTTTCGGAAGATCAGAGAGTGAAGCTGAAGAGTTAACAAAGCAAAAACACGCAACGATCTCTCTCTCTCTCTCACTCTGTGACACTGAAACTTCAAATCTTCAAAGTATTTTACTTTTTAATTTAATTTTCTTTTTTGGAGGGAAATTATAAAACCTAACTGTCAACCAATCAAAGCGCGACACGTCATACTACACTAGAACCATTGGTATAAAAGAACCGGAACTGATTGGCCGATTAAACCGGGTTATCAACATTAAACCGGTTTGATTTACAATCAAAATATGTATGTGTCTTCCTCTATCTAACAGCTACTTCACTGTGACTATCAACTTCTCAAGTTGAAGAAGCTTTTATCTTTAGATGCAAGAACGTCTTTCTCCAGAAGATTCACCAGTCGTCGAGGCGGGTACTCGTAGAAAACTAAACCTTGCGGTTGATTCTCGTCGAATCGGTTAGCTAGCCATTCAGCACAAGAGTTCTGTTCTTTGGAGATAAGGTAAATGTCACACTCTTCCCATTCCTTCAAGATCAGGGCCTTGCACGATCCAAGTATCGATTTTTCCTTCCGAAACAGGCTCGATTTTGTTGTTAGAGCCTCGATGATCTCGATGTTTGTTGTCTCCAAGCGGATTCTTCTGTAACCGGTGTCCCAAAGAAGTTTAAGTCCATGGTGAATAGCTAAAAGTCCAGCTGCTACTTCGGATAAGCTCGTGTGATACCTACTGTAGCCAAATAGCCACTTCCCTGATTGGTTACGTACTAATCCAGCTGATCCGGTTAGAGCAGAGTCGGTGTTTGAAGTTCCGTGTATGTTGAGTTTCACCAAGGGTGGTGACCATATTTTCTCGAAGCCAGGAGGTAAACTAACTTCTTCCTTCGCCTTCTCCGGTGATCTTGAGGGATTCTCGAAACCAGGAGGTAAACTAACTTCTGTTTTTGATTTCACCGGTGAGCTTGAGGGGATGCTTTGTGACTCTGCCATTAGCTTGTGAGCCAGACTCGGGGTTAGGTAATCAGTGTCCAAGTCCATGTCAATAGCATCCTCATCGTCGAGATCTTTATCGGTTTGTGAGCTTCTGGTCTGGAGAAAACAACCCCAAAGGAAATGTTCTGTTTTCTTCTGCGTGTTGATGAAAACTGCAAACACAAAACAGATGTTATTCATAACGATAAATCGATTTTAGACAAACAAAAGAATTTGCGGAACTGACATAAGCTTACATTGGGAGGTCTTGTCCAATACTGTCGAGGAGAATATCAATAACTCTGTGCCGTTTACATTAGCTCTGATCATGGCATTGCGAATCACCATGGCCTCAAACAAATGCTCATGTTCCCCTTTAAACCTGAAATAATGACTCGATAAGTTTTCTGATACATTGATATGAAGCTTTGTATTTCGTATAAAAGAACTTTTTTTAGTACCTTTCTGTAACCATCTCATCTGGGAAAAGGTATATATCCACATCCGATAGCTTCGGGCTTCTTTCAAAGACATCGTTCAGAATATGTCCTGTAGGAAGCAGTTCTACCTTGAGTAAAGTAGGCATCGCCTTTGAAAGTCTCAGTGCCTTCCTCCTGATATTGGATGCCAGTTTAGCTAAAAACTCGCAGTCAAACTCAGGCAGCCTAGCGGAATCCACAATACGTCCCCTGGTACAGTCGTTGAACGGAAAAGTTAAATCATTTCCACGCAAAAAGGAAATGTGAGGAGGTCAAAAGATCATAGTTTACGAAGGAATCGAAAAAGGTCACAATAAAAACACATAACATTCAAGCTTCTGCATTTACACATCTTTAGTTTCAACAAGATTGTTTAACTTTCTGGCTACGAAAAGCCGCTTGATGATTAGCTTAACGGGCAACAATTTATGCAAAGTGATGATCTAATTGACGCTTCGAACAAACACAAATGTTTAGTTTAAAAGACAATGTGAAGTGTTTAAATAAACTCACTTCCAAATAGGATGCAGAGCTGGTCGATATAGAAGTAACTCCGAAACTCTTTCATCAGAGCTTGATCCACATGTCTCCTTGGAACAATGATCTTTAGCTCTATCACAAACTTCCACAGCTATCTCTAGAGGAACCAAGAAAACAAAATTTAGGATCTTTTCGCTTTCGAGAAACAAAAGAGAGAAGAAGCAAAAGATATATTATTACCTTCTACAACTTCTTGTGTTGCATTGACACCTTGTTGCTTAACTCTTGAACGAATCTGCAAAGCTCGTGGACTAAGAGGAGGAGACTCAAATGTCTTAGGTTGAAGGAGACTAGGATTAGTTCTCTGTCTCAATGTTCTAGCATTCATACTCGAAAAAGATGGAAGACCACAAACGATTTCTTTTCTACAAGTATCAGAATGAGTCAAGACAGGTCTTGTTGCTTCAGGAGTTGGACGAGACAGGACCGGTCTTGTTGGCGTTTCAGGAGCTCGACGAGACAGGACAGGTCTTGATGATTTAGAAATTGGAGAAACCGCCATTGGACTAGCTCCAGAAGGAAGTTTCATGGCTTCTTGTGGCGAAATCAACTTCACTTTTGCTAGTTTACGGTTTGGATTCCCTGTAGGAACTGGATTTGAAGATTCAACACGAAGCTTACTTCTTCCAGGGACTACTTTGATCGAATTCGAAGACTTTTTGCTTTGAAGAGAACTCATTTCTCAGAAAAAAAGTGAGAACCCACAACGAAAGTCGATGGCTTTCTTCTTAATCTTTAAGGATTTGATCTGATTCGAGTCAAAAACCCTAACAAAACCCTAGAAAAAAACCCATTCTCAGATACACCTGAACACACAGAATCGGCCATTGTTCTTTGATCGAAACTGAAAAAACGAAGTAACTCTAGGATCAGTAACTTGTTTATTTAGCTTGCGTTGTACGGAATATAGAGAGAGAATCAGAGAAACCCACTACGAGAAACAGAGAAGACGATGACGATGAAACAGAGAAGAGAAGTTTGTTATGGCAAAACGATTTCGACCTTCGTTACCGTGAAATCGGAAACTGAACGGCGGCGAGATTTTGATGTTTGAGAAAGGAAACAAACAAATGTAGTGAGAGAGAAAGTGGAGTGATGTGATAGGTGAGAGAGAGAGAGGGAACTCTTGAGGAAGAAGACAACATATTTAAGAATAAATTGCAATAAAAGCCTACATGTTTTTACTTTAGTAAAAAGGACCCTCTTTTTCTATAATTATAAAAAAATGATCCCACTTTTCTTTAATTTGACATAGGGCCCTCGTGATGTTTAAGTTTTTTTTTGGGGTTACAGAGAGGTTTATGATTTAAAAATGACCACATATTCTTAAGAATTGCAAATATATACATTAAAAATAATATTCTTTTTATTTTTTAAAATGTCATTCTAGACTTTAATCAAAATTTTCACGTTTATTCATATTCTTTTATCTCGTTTAATAAACAAATCAAATAAAATTGTATATTAAATAGAGATAAAACAGAAGACTTAATCTTTTTTTAATATGTGTGAAATAACTTTAGACGATCTAGTGTGTCAGATACGTCCATCTTAAAAGAAAGAGTATATTGTCTGTTGTTTTCTAATTCGATTTAATTGTGGATGATTTAAAGAAGAAATCGTAATTATATAATATCACTCTCTTAATTCAAAATATTTTAATGGACTATATCCAAATTTAATCCGCATAAATAGGCTGAATTTTAATAATTATGTTCTTTTTCACATATATTAAGAAAATTCTTAAAAAGTTTTACATACCCTTTATTAATATTTTAAAAATAATTATCTTTTCAATTAATACATTAATCGAGATTTCGCTTATAAATTTGCATCGTAAATGTAAAACGACACACTTTGTAAAACAAAATTAAAATCTCAGAACGACATTTTTTGAAAACCGGAGGAGGTATGAAATTAGGATTAGGATATATGAAAGCTTCATTAGATAAAAAAAAGTACATAGCAATAGAAAAGTAGTCCATAAATTTAATATTGGGTTTACTAACTAGTCCTTTGACTATTTTTTAAATCCAAAAAGAGGACAGACGTAAATTTACTATAATTAGTAACCTCGATTAATGAGTCCCATACATTGTGTCATCAAAGTAGTAGTAGCTCTTAGCATTTTTTTGTGAAAGTTTAAGTACACAAATGCATATCTTTAAGGGCATGCCCATTGAGAACTCTTAGATGAGTTCACACATATCCTAACAAACAAAAAAAATTAAAATATGCTTTTTTATTGAACTCAGCTCGCCTACTATTCCATGGACCCCACGCCATGTGGCGGTCCACGATTGATCCAAATTAATTTTTTTTTAAAAAGAAAACGTAAAAAAAAATAAAAAAATTAAAATTTTTTTTTAGTGAACCCCCATGGGTTCACTAATGGGCATGCCTAATAGATAGCATCTAGCTAACAAATTCACAATTTTAAGAATTTTAGTAAAAAAGTTTATTAAGTAGATTGGCCTAAAAAGGATCTATTGCCCAAAAAGGATCAATGGGACAATAAAATGTTATTTCTAGTGTGGTTTTCAATCAAAATCTCTCAAACCGAGCGCTAAAAATTACGCAGTGTAGAGTTACATTACCACACCAAATTTGATGCGACACTATTCAGAACACTAAACATTATCTAGTTATTTTATTAAAAATGTATATTAAATACTCCCTCTTTTTCGATAGATGTTTCAAAATTTTTTTGTTTGTTTCAAAATGATATTTCAGGTTTTTTATGTTTTTTAGTAATTAATGATAATAGATTGTCAACTTTAATAAATTATTAGTAAAACTATTGGTTGAAAACTATAGTAAATTGTTTTTTATATAAAAAACATTGTATTTATTGTCGAAATAATAATTTTCTTTAATACGTGTGAAAAATCTAAGACATCTATTATTTTGAAACGGAGAGTAAATATTAAATGGTAAAATGTATACATATAACATGATGTAATAAATATAATAATATAGCATATGTTTTAGTGTGATATTCGGTGTTGTGGTTGAATATGAAAAAAAAATTATTCCTAAAACAATTTTGTAATAGTGTAATCTCAAATGTCAAAAATAGTGTTATGGTTGGAGATGTAAACAAAACAACTTCAAACTAATAATCTTTCTCATCAAATAGTAGCAAAGGACACAGATGTAAAGAAAGAAGAATCATAAGTTTAAGTGTGACTCAAAATGATGATAATCAAAGAAGTGTAATCTCATTTTTTGTAAGTAACTTGTTATCCAAGGAATAGGTTAAAAAGATGTACAAACAATATACATAACCTTCTTCTTTGTACCCACAAAATCTACAAACTAAAACTATGAAGATGTCAAAGTAAACAACACATGAGCTGAAAAATCTTTATTTCTTACAAAACAAACTAGAACACAGTCAAGAGATTAACATCAAGCTATTACAAATTTCCTTGAAACAACATTAGCCATTCGCGATTCGATCAATCTCTCTATCCATGTAATGCCTCTGCAATTGCTTTCAAGAATCATGATGATGATGATGTTTTAAAGGAAGGAAATAGCCTACTTTAATGATGATGATGACGACGATGATGTTAAGCAGTTTGAGATGAAGTTCCGGGAAGAACTGCTAATGACTTCTCCTTCACGAGAAAAACGCCCCAAAGGAAGTTATCGGTTTTCTTCTGCATCTTGATGATAACTGCAACGCACAAAACAGATGTTATTCCTTCTTTAAAACCAATTGACAAACATAACAGAATACATTAGGCTTACTTTGGGAGGACTTGTCCAGTAGTTTCGAAGAGAATATCAACATTGGTGTGTTCTTGATGTTAATTCTGATCATGGCTTTGCGAGTCTTCATGGCCTCAAAGAGATGAGCATGTTCCTCTTTAGACCTGCAACAGTCATAAGTTTTGTGACAACTGAAAGCGTAGAAAAGAGAAGGCTTGAGTACCTTTTTGTGCTCTTGTCATCCGGGAAAATGTACATCTCTACATCCGAAAGTGTTGGAGTTCTGTTCGCAAACAAATCGTTTAACCGATTGTCAATGGGAACCAATTTGACCTTGAGTGAGACAGGAATCATCTTCGAAAGTTTGTAAGCCTTCCTACTGACTACCGAAGCTGGATGCGCCCAAAACACGCCTTTAAACTCTGATGATGTCGCAGAATCCACAATGCGTCCCCTGGTTATAAAAGTTATAAAATATGCACATCTTCAATAATGTTGCAAAGCCTAATGTTAAGAAACTAAGGAAACTGTGAAATTGGTAAGAGTGTAATGGCATCGGTTTGGCAAAATAGCGCGGTCTGGTAAAAGCATTTAGCAAGATACATATTTGGTAGCACGAGAACGCATAGTGTTTTGATGCGATCAGTAACTAACCTCCAAGTGGGGCGCAAAGCAGGTCGATATGGAAGTAACTGCGACAATTTCTCGGATAAGATTGACTGGCATATCTCTTTCGAAACAAGATCTCGAGCTCCATTGACAATTTTCGATTTAGACCCTTCAAAAGTCAAAACAACAGAAAGATATGTTTTTAGTCATACCGTGAAAGAAGTAAAGCTCTTAGGCGTTAAGAAAATCATACGGATGAAATCAGAAGATGCAACCTTCTAGCATTTCTCGTGCTTTAGAGCCTTGCCGTATGACTCCTGAACGAATCTGCAAAGTATGCGGACTACGAGGAGGCTCAGCCTTTTTAGGTAGAAAGAGAGTCGGATTGGTTTTCCGAGCCACAACTGTAGAATTCAGACTCCTAGCTCTCGGAAAACAGACGGTTGGTTTTCTAAAACCCGTTGCAGGATGAGTAGGAACAGGTCTTGGTACTTTAAAAGTTGTTTTATTGTTTCCATATCCAAGTTTTCTAACTTCCTCCGGTGAAATCAACTTCATTTTCGATGTTTCGGGAATCTTTTTCCATCTGGGAACTGGATTTGAAGATTCAACCCGAGCCTTATTCTTATGATTTCTAGGGACTGCTCTGATCGACTCTGAAGCGAAGAAGCTGTTTTCAACAGGTCTTATCGAACAATCAGCACATACAAAATCTACCGAGACCTCAAATGAAAGTTCCGCCATACAGTAACTAGAAAACAAAGATAATGTCAGGTTAGATAATAGACAGTCAAAAGATCCATCTGACAACGAAAGCCAAACCAATTAGTAACGAGATAAGATCCCACATTTGGAAGTATAAGCGACAAAGTATCACTAAAAATCGCCTTATAAGTTCGACCCTTAAGGCTTTGGGACCAAACAATTAGTGTGGTGAGCGTTGATCAAACACGCGGCCTTGAGATAGCATTAGTATATAAACTAAACTACCCTTTCTAAAGCTAAATATAGAATATCATATAACCGATGAAGATAAGTAATCCCACGAGCTTCACCAACACTAAATGGCAGATTACGAAACAGGAAGAATCTACGATAGTACGATATTACTTCTCACCGATGCTCGCAGGCTATACGGCATTTAGAACAAGTTACAAGTAGTCCTTTCCATCCTTGGCTTCCACATGTTTCGCAAATCGGCCTCTACAATAATTGCAGTAAAGAAACAGAATCATCAGCAAATAAACAAACACCAATCTAGGAAGCAAACAAAGATGTATAGTTTACTCCATCGATTCGATTTATATTAAGCTACAGAACAGACCAATGCAGAACACAGTAAAGCAAATATGACTGCGAATCATCAAAGAGAAGCCATGATTACTTTTGATTGATTCAATCGAGCTAAGAACTCATGTCAAAAAAGGAAACTTTTTTGATTTATACAATGCATGGACAGCAAATCAAAATCACAAGAAAAATCAATCTCCAGGAGAATCAAACATGAATGCAATTGAAAAATCAAAGAAAGTTCAATGATCGACTTGATCCAAAGCCACAAACTCATGTCAAAGTTAACATCTTTACACTCCATAGCAATCAAAAACAAACATCGACTTGAGATTGCTATTTTAGGGGAAAATGCTAAAAACAGAAACCCTAAATTAAAAACCCTAAGCTAAAACCAAAAACCCATTTCCAGTAACAGTACCAAACGCATGATTGATCAACCAAAAATGCAGGTGAAACCGGAAACTTTTCAGTTCGAACACACGAAAGATCCAAGCTTTTTCATGAAATTAACAGAAGAACTGAAAACACAACTTGCTTGTGAATTACGGAAGCGAAGGAGAAGAAAATGGTGAAAACAAAACCTGAAGAAAGCACGCAACGAAAGCAGAGATGATCTCAAAGTATATAGACTTAGCTTTCTACATACCATATTGTAGTTACCCTTCGTGATCGAAGAAGCCCTAATGTAAAAGATTCCGACGAAAAGTTTCGACTTTTAGAGAGAGTAAATGTATCGGAGGAGGAAAGCATACGGTGGAGAGAGAGAAGAGGGACCAGCAAGGGAGAGAGAGAGAGAGAGAGAAGAGGGAAGAAGAAAGTGTATATATTAGCAAAGCGAAAATTGCAATAACTGCCATTAATTTTAACTTAAATACAAAACGACCCCTAAGTTTCTTAAAATAGTTAAAGAACGCTAGGCTTTTTTTTGTTTTCGCTTTTTTCACTATTTTGCAGTTTTTGTTATTGTTTCCAAAATTGTTTTATTTTCTTTGTTTGAAAGTATTAAGCAATGTAGTAGAGCTTTAAGTTTTTTAATTTTTTTCAAAAGTTACTAAAGTGATTTTGATGTCTTCCACTTTATTGAAAAATTCTCAAAAAAGTTTCATTACCAATGATTTTTTTTATTGAAAAATATTACTCCCTCCGTTTCACTTTCCGTGAAGTTTTCAGGAGATTTTTTCATTTATAAAAGTTGAAAATTACAGGAAATATAAGTGTGATGTTCTCAAATCTCGATGTAAAAATTTAAAATTATATGAATTTTTTTAGCCAATCAAATAATTCGGTCTATTTTTCATTGGTTGAATTAGTGTTAGTTAGTAATATTTTTTGTAAACGAGATAAATTGTTTAAAAGTTTATAGTTTATTAAACTGTATGTATCGATTATAAACATCGTTTAAATTGAAACATAGAGAATAATGAATAACCAAAAACCAACCATTATTTATTTCGAGTATCCATCCAAAATTGCGATTAATAATTTATCACCCTTTTTGTTTTCTTGTTTTTTGTAAAACCCCCCATTATTTTGTTATTATTTTTTGTCACCAACAAATTAATTAATCCCCTCTTTGTAATATCTACCAAATTAATCCTTTTTTACTAAGGGCAATAAAACATGACCTTAATGTTTTCATAAAATCACAAAAAAGCTAGTTTCATAGAAAAATTTTCTACCCTCAAAAATTTATAAAACTAAATCATATGGCTACATTCGCTCAAATCAAATGTTTATTTAGTGCAAAGAAAACTCTAACTGAGACAGAAGGTTCCAGTCCACACGCACGTATGAAGAACACACGTGCAAGACTTCACACTCACACTGTGTTTATATTTGTCCTCTCTGTGTCTGTCGTTTACTTTCTTTTACAAGAATCAACAGAGTGTAAGTAAAAAAGAAAAGATTTGATTTGACATAAAGATAGTAACAATTTAAAATCTTTGTGTGTGGATGAGAGTAGAGTAAAAAGTGTTTGTAAAAAAACAACACATTTGTCTCTAGAGTTTGTGTTACTAAGAACAAGTTTTCTAGTTGATTTTGGAGATCAATGTCGCAATATGTAACGTTTTCGATTTGAAACATTAGTAGTTAACTTGTGTCTCTTTCTACATTTCATTGGTCAAGAACACACTAGGACCAAACATTTTGTGAGAGAATGATAGAGAAGAGGTTAAAGTCTAAAGACTCTTCACATATTCAAACTAGTTGATATGCTTTCTTTGGAAAAACAAAAGATTAGATTAGACGTAAGTAGGGATGGTCAAAATAACCTAGACAAGAGGTTACGTTCTAAGCTAAGGATTTCAACTTTCTAGAGAGGGTTCGTATCGAAAGAGCTTAAAGACTCTTAACTTTCTTCGCATTTTCGAACTATTTGATATGCTTTCTTTGGAAAACAAAAGACTATATTAGACGTAAGTAGGGATGGGCAAAATAAGCGAGACAAGAGATTGCATTCTAAGGTAAAGGCTTCAACTTTCTAAGAGAGTGAGAGAAAAAGAGAGAGAGTTTGTATCAAAAGAGCTTAAAGACTCAAACTTTCTTCAAATTTTAAAACTAGTATGCATTCTTCGGAAAACAAAAGATTCGATTAGGCGTAGATAGGGCCGGACAAAATAACCGAGACAAGAGATTACCTTCTACGTTAAAGGCTTCAACTTTATAAGTGAGAGAAAAAGAGAGAGGTATCGTATCGAAAGAGCTTAAAGACTCAAACTTTCTTCACATTTTCAAACTAGTATGCATTCTTCGGAAAACAAAAGATTCGATTAGGCGTAGGTAGGGCTGGACAAAATAACCGAGACAAGAGATTACCTTCTAGGCTAAAGGCTTCAACTTTATAAGTGAGAGAAAAAGAGAGAGGTCTCGTATCGAAAGAGCTTAAAGATTCAAACTTTCTTCACATTTCCAAACAAGTTGATAAGCTTTCTTTCGGAAACAAAACAATAAATTAGACTTTAAGGTTTGGAAAAAAAATGGAGGCAAAGATAAATTATATATTAACTTCTTTCACTACCATTAAATCTACCAGAAACCATATCAAGTGTTAAGAGTAAAAGAAAGAGCTTGAAATCATCTCACACCAAGAGCATAACATAGACTCATAACACATAGAGAGAAAGAAAGAGAGAGAGATTACTTCTAAGCTAAGAGCACTCAACAAAACAGAGGATCATTTAACATCCTTAGAGCATCAAGAAAGAAAAGAAGCGATCAAGAGAAGGCATAAGAACATCTTGCTTGAGTTCTTGAGAGCAAACGCGCTGCTATCCATCGAGTAGTCCGGGTTAATACCTCCCCCAGTAGCAGCTCCTGTGCTATTGTTTCCGAAAACTCCATTGGTTGATGTTCCTGAATAAGGACTGTTCCCACCAGGAAGTGTGGTCGTGGTTGAGCTGCCTTTTGGATTAGTTGTCGTGCCAGGGGTCGTTGTCGTTCCACCGCCGCCAGACCCGCTGTTAAAACATAAGCAACACCATTATCAGACCAGAAACAAAACACTTTGAGAGACTCATAATTGAAGCTTAGACTCATAAGTACTTTTTAGTTCATGTTGATACACTTAGATGCAAACTTTTTTTTCCTAATTAAGTAGTGTACTGTTTAATAATGATGTTTACTTGATGATACAATCTCTTTCACATCAAAAGTAAAAGAAAAAACAAACAAAAGTTGCAAACTTGGGACCCAAAATCTAAAGCTTTAGTCCACTTTTTTTTCTTTACCACTAATGTAGAAAACAATTTGATCAAAAATTTTTGGTCTTTGTCTCATGAAAAATACAAATGTTCATTTCAAAATTTTTAAGATAAATTGATTTGAAATCAGAAGCATACCTTGCACTAGTAGGGAAGATACATCCTGAATAACCTGTAAAAACAAGAAGGTTTCAACAAACACAAAAAAATGTTAAGACAATGATTATTACTATGGATAGTCTTGAAGCTGCATTGTAATAGAATCTTGAATACTAAAGTCATTCAATGGTTACGAAAAACGAAAAAGGATTCGACTTTCGGTGCCACATGAATCATAACAATCATGCTAAACAAGAACTAAAGCTTCTGTGGCATTAGACTCTCCCGTTCGAGTTCCTCAAACACATTGTATTAGCATCTTGAACACTAAAGTCATTCAATAGTTACAAAAACAAAAAGGCTTCAACTTTCGGCGACACATGAATCCTAACAATCATTCCAAGCAAGAACTAAAGTTTTTTTGGCATTAGACTCTCTGGTTTGAGTTCCTCAAACACATTGTATTAGCATCTTGAATACAAAACTCATTCAATGGTTACAACAACGAAAAAGGCTTCGACTTTCTGTGCCACATGAATCCTAACAATCATGCCAAACAAGAACTAAGTTTCTTTGGCATTAGATTCTCCGGTTCAAGTTTCTCAAACACATTGTACATACAACAAATCAAAGAGAAGCAAAAATGTAAAAAGATGGTTTAAGAGACTAACTTGGATCAGAGTTAGTAGGAGTAGCAGTGCCACTGAAATCACAAGTGCCAGGAGATTGACCCTTCTTTTGGTAATAGCTATTAACTGCATAGTTACAATGAGACCTAACATTGTCAGGATCAAAGCAAGGTGCTTTTGGATGTGTTGGATTACAATCTGCTCCATGACCACAAGCATAGTCTAGTGTTTGTTGTAACTCTGTATCACTCAATCCTGTTTTGCACACACACCATGAAGCACCTATACACAAACCCAACAAGAAAAAAAACTAAAACTTTTAGTGATTGGATTCAACACACCATGAGTCTATAATGTGAAGCTAACAAGATTTGGGGCAAACTTGGAAAGTGATTTGAGAGATTTTTTTCTTTAAAGCCACAAAATTTATAAAAGAGAAGATGAAAAGAAGTAAAGGGCTAATAGTAAATAGAAGAAAGTGATGATTTTTAGTATGTTTATCAATGGCAGAACACTTAGGAACAGTAAAATTCTTAACTTCTACAAGAACCCTTTTCTCAGACAAGAACTTAAACTGATAGAGACGGTACTAAGGTAAGAAATTTTGAAGAAGAGTGAAAGGTTCTTCTTACTAGAATGGTCAGCCATGGCTAGAAGAAGAAGTGAAAGAAACAGAGCAGCCATGGATGGGTTCAAACAAAAAATGTGACGGTTGTTTTGAAGAGAGAAAGGAGATGGTGGAGATGGATATGGAGATAGAGATCTCTAGAAGAAGAAGAAGAAGGAGAAGAGAGAGAGATGTGAGAGAGGAAGTAGAGAGAGTGGCAACTTGTTGTGTGTCTTGTCTTCTTGTCTCTTCTCAAGAACCCTTTTTGAGTGCTTTTAAGCATCATTAAACAACTATATTATTGCTCGTGTAGACTTTTTTTAAAAAATTATTTGTACGGTATTTTACAGATTTTTAAAATAAAGAGATATATGACACTGTTGGGTTAAAAAAATATTTTTTTTCTTCTGATTTGCAAAAAAAGTATTATTAAAAAAAGTCAAAATTTTATTTTGCAAGGCTGTGGTGTCCACAAAACTCAGAAATATGAAAATGATAACAAAAAAAATCTATGTTTATGATGTGAAACTTCATTTATTAACTGTTCATGTCAATTAAAAAATGACAATAATGACAGTTAATAATAAAAAATTGACATAATAAAGAGAAATTCTATTAGATAGCACACTTTTGTGTTTTTTGGCCACATGTAGCATATAAGTTCAAATTTTGGGTTTAGGGTTTAGGATTTAGTGTTTAGGGGTAGAAAAAATGAGAACCCTAAGCCATATTTTAAAAATGGTTATGGGTAAAATGGTCATTCTAACATTTTAAAAATGTTACATGTGGAAATTCTAAAACCACATGCTAAATGTGTCCAAAAAATGAGAAAGTGTGCTATATTTGAGAATTACCCCATAATAAATTAACCACATTTGCAATAAATGTAATTTATTACTCTCTCTGTATTAATATACAAAAAAAATTGTTAAAATGATACAAAGGAGTATGTCAAATGGTCAATCACATGTTTTTAATTTTAATTTTTTTTAAAATGTCTTTTTTATTTAAGTGAATTTGGTGTAACCAATCAGAAGTTTTTAAACATGTGATTTTAAAATGTCTTATTTCTTTTTAGGTTATCTAATATAGTTTTTTGAGTTACTTCTTATTTTCGAGTAGAAAAAAGAGTCAAAAGTAAAGTCCATACTATATTACTATAAGAGATCTTACTATAATTAGTCTTCGTCACTGTCATATACCATCATGGCCATACGACGATGAGTAGGAGCTTTTCTCGGCGGAGACTCTTCGTCGTCAGACTCAATCTCTTTCCTTTTCCGGCCACTCTCACTCTTCTTTTTCTTCTCTTCTTCCTCGTCTTCTTCTGAATATCTATTAGCTTCTTCTTCTTCTTCATATTCATCTTTTGGTTCCTTGACTCGTTTACGAGGTGGTGGTGGTGGTGGTGACATTTCTTCCTCTGCTTCCTCCGTCTCATACTCTGATTCTTCTTCTTCTCTCTCACTCTCTGAATACTCTACTTGACGCCTTGATGATCTCCCTGAAGTCGTTGAAGACCTCCCTGAGAAGCTTTTGTGGCCGCTCTGTTTTACTTTCTTAGCGTTCATAATCCGACGTTCTCTTTGCGCTTCAGCTTCAAGTTCCTCTTCATAGCTACGGTGTGAACCATAATGATCTGTTTCTTCATCCTGGTTCCAAGAAACACTGGTTAAATCTTTGGCTTTAAAGAACACACAAACTAGGACTGGACGTTAAGTTCCTCGGATCGGGTTCGGGTCGGTTCTGTTCGGTTCCGGGTAGTTCGAATCCACTTCTATAGGATCTGTTTAAGAACTGGCTGAGTTTCGGATCGTTTATGGTTCGGGCCCGTTTTCAGAATTTTGAAAAAAAACTTGGACTCAAACCGAAAAAATCCGAGTTACTTAAAAGAACCGATTTACGGAAAAAATCAAATAAAAATAATATAAAAATTAATTTTATCTATGAAATATGAAATCATAAAACTATATATAAAATCATATATATTCAGTACCTTCCCGATTCGGTTCGGGTACGAAAACATTAAAATTTAGGAAACGTTCGGGTTTTTGTTCGAATTCGGATTGGTTAGGTTATGTCTTATTCGGTTCGGGTTTTCGGGTACGAGTTATTTGCCCATCCCTAATGATTCACAAACTAGTTAAATAAAAAACACAAACCTCTTCAAGAGCATCTTCTAAGTAGCCAGTAGAAAGTTGTCTCCTTTCAACAGGAAGTGAATACTTTCGCTTAATTTTCTCCCTCGCTTGACTTAGTTTTGTACTTGCCTTGAGGTTTTGGCTTTCCGCCTTTTCGAGAATTCGAGAATTTTCAAAATGTGAGAAAAGTATCTACAATGAAATTGGAGCTTTTGATTAAGAAGAGGTTTACTTACCTTTTCTCTCTTCTCCTTTTCTCTTTCAGGATCAATGTCAGTAACACAGTTCTTAACTTTGTAGCCTTTCTTGTGCCTAGACTCAACAAGTGCAGCTAAAAGCTTATGTGAATTTGAAGTTAGTGATGATTGAATAAATCTCATTTTCTTCATAACTTTCCCTTGTGATTGAAGTATTCCCTACAACAACAACAACAACAACATCAGAGTATCGATCGAGTAATTTAAGCAGAAGAAATGACAAAGTTATAACCTTTTCATGTTTGATAAAAAGGTGATTTTGATCATGTTGTGCATCTTGTTCCATTACATCAAGAACTTCGTTTCCGATTAATAGTTGTAAACTTCCATCTGACCACTTTACAAACCGAGCATTACTTTCGCTCTGCGTAAGAACATCACTAGATATCAGTAGACTACATCAGATGTAAACATAGGGGCAAAAAAGTTTTTTGAAGAAGTGTATACTTACAGATGTTTTGCCATCTCGACGCTTTACAATCCTATGGCGAACGATGTTATTTAACAGACGAATACGCTTGTTTCCTGCAGCATCGGTCTCAAATGTTTCTTCTTCAACAAATGTCTTTGCATCAAATGGCTTTGGATCAACGCGCATTATATTGGAAACTTTTATCATGTTCATCTGAAAAAATGATCTCTTTGACATCAAATACTCACTCTTCGGAACCATTGATTTCGCATTTCATCGAAGAATACTTTAGCAATATAAAGCAGTGTACCTTTGAGGGATCACCTGGAGGAGGGAAGAAAGGAATTACTACTTCTAAAGGCGGGCCAACGGGCTTCTCCTTGTACCTAGCTTCAACGCGCTCATCTTCTGACTCGTATCGAGGATCTTCTTCAGGGGCTATATCATCAAGCAACATATCGTCGGTTCTTAGATCCTTCTCAGAATCCTCTTCATCTTCAATTTGCGATCTCTGAAGCCAAATTAGACATCTCAATATACATTTTCATTCAAAGCAGAAATTGTAATATGAGGATGCAACACTCACAGGTTCGTTTCTCTCAACATCGTCTCCATCTTCATCATCTGAAGATCCAAAAGCATTACGAATATTTACATCTGACTTTGCAACTTGAGCAACTTCCTTCTCCTCCTCCTCCTCCTCGCTTGGTGACCTTCTTCGATTCGTAGTCTGATCATTAACCTCTTCATCCTCAGATTCGTAAAGCTTTCCACGAGATCTCTCTGATTTACTCTCAACAACAACAACATCTCGTCTTCTCTTTGTGGTTACTCTCTCTTTATCTCCTTCTTCTCTATTATCACTATCGCAATCTCTCGCTTCGCTTCCTTCCCGTGGATCGACAACATCGATTTCACCCTCGCTTTCTCCAAGATCGGGTTCTAAATCACCCTGTTCTCCATCAGATTCACCTTCAACCTAAATCGAAACAACATCATCGATTTACAAATCCACTTCACATTCAATCATCGAATCAAACAACACAAACACATAGATTCATCTCAGAGACTTCAATTTCGCCTAAAACCCTAAAAAAAAAGTTTCACGGTGAAGAGACTTACGGAAGGATGAGGATTAGATTCATGTTCGGAATCGATCTCTTCTCCTTCTTCTTCAGATTGATCTCCGAAGAGATTCTGCATCATCTGATGTCTCTTTCCTTCTCCTTCTCCTCCTCCTCCTCCCATCTTTGCTCGTGACGGTGGCGATCGTGAAGCTCCGACGAAAGGGTTAAACTTAAAGAGCTTTTTTTTTCTTTTGCGAATTTATAGGAAACAAACAGATAAAATAAATTAAATTATTTTTAAAAAATCTCTCGATATTTAGGCTATAGACCATTTCCCGCGCGAAATTAAAGCTGGATTTTAATTATTTTTTTTCTGCTAATTATTAATGGGCCTAAAATAATCAAATGGGCCCAAGCCCAAAAAGATAAGGGTAATTATGTAAATTTCACTCTTAGGAAACTCATCAAAACCCTAGTTTCGTTTAATCATACTTTCATCAGTCGCCGACGCCGCGAGCAACAAGGAGGAGGAGGAAGAGATTCAGAGACGCCGCAACGATGGCTTCTGGTAAAACGGTGAAGGATGTTTCTCCACACGAGTTCGTCAAAGCTTACGCTGCTCATCTCAAACGCTCCGGCAAGGTACGATTCGTTATTCTAAAGCTTTCTTCGCTCGTGTGATCGCTGTTAGATTTTTACTTCGGCAAGCTTTTTTTAGGTGTTTGAGATTGAGATTAGCTCATGAGAGATGTTATGATCACTCTGTTGAATCGTTACTGTGACGAGAATTCAAAATCTCACTGAAATTTCTAGATTTAGTATTGTCTATTAGATGCTTTGCTTGTGATTGCCATTTCACTATATGTTTTTCGAAATTGATTTTGGAATATTGTTCGGTTTTTTTTCATGTAGATTGAGTTACCTCCATGGACAGACATTGTTAAGACTGGTAAACTTAAGGAGCTTGCTCCTTACGATCCTGACTGGTATTACATTAGAGCCGGTATGTATCGTAAACATCTTCGAATTTGAATGAAGCATCTGTGATGTTTTTATCTGAGAATGTGATTTCTTCGTGTATAGCTTCCATGGCAAGGAAAGTATACTTGAGAGGTGGTCTTGGTGTCGGTGCTTTCCGTAGAATCTACGGAGGAAGCAAGAGGAACGGAAGCCGTCCGCCTCATTTCTGTAAGAGCAGTGGTGGTATTGCTCGTCACATTCTTCAACAACTCCAAGCTATGAACATTGTCGACCTTGACACTAAGGGGTGAGTTTATTATCACTTGTACGCACTGATCTAGACACTCTGATTCGGAACCAACTTAAGGAAAACTGCGATGATCACTGGTTTATAATGTGTTACTGCTTCAATTGCTAATTTATACATATGTAAGCTGTCATAACGTCTTCCCGAGCTAACGGTTTCATGATCTGATGTAAACAGGGGGAGGAAGATCACATCGAGCGGTCAGAGAGATCTTGACCAAGTCGCAGGAAGGATCTCAGCGGCCGTCTAAAAGCAAATCACAAAGAAGAGATTTTCAACGCGGAGTTTAAAGGTTTATGTTTTGAGATTAGTCATGGAATGAGTTTTTAATTTGAAACACCATTAGTGAAATTTCTTCTCATTTTTGTTTCTTTGCTCCTCTCAGAGACTTATGGCTTTTGATATTATCTATAAAAAAAAGCTTTTCATCATTAAGAGCCTTAGAAATGCGTATATCTTGGAAAATTAAAAGAATATTATGAAATTTTGGATTTTCGATTTGCTAATTACCGATGGAAATAGAATTTCAAAAGTTACAATGTTCCTTATAAGAATCAGTTTATGAAATTTCAATCTAAAGAGACAAAATGAAATCAAATCTTACGTTAGCTTCACTTTCAAAAGCACTCTCTGTTTCAAAACATCTCCGGGAAGCTACCGCGGCAAAGTATCTAACTACAGCGGTTACGAGCGAAGATACAACCGTGGATGCGGAGTTTTGGACAGCGAAAACTTCAGTGTGGTGGGACGTTGAGAATTGCGGTGTGCCTAAAGGTTGCGATGCGCAATCAATCGAGCAGAACATTCGCTCGACTTTAAGGAAAACTAACTACCATGGTTCGGTAAGCATTTATGCGTACGGCGACACTAATCAAATCCCTTACTCTGTACAACAAGTTCTATCTTCAACCGGAATATCACTCAACCACGTCCCTCCCGGTTAGTATCTCTTAGTCTCCTTTATGATCGAGGTCGTCTTTCTTTGATGGTGTTGGCTTAAAAACAGGAGTAAAAGACGCGAGCGACAAGAAGATTGTTGTAGATATGCTGTTGTGGGCTATGGAAAATCAAACTCCTGCTAATATTATGCTCATCTCGGGTGATGGAGATTTCGCGTATGTTCTTTATCGATTGAGGATGAAGAGGTACAACGTCCTTTTAATACGACCTGAAGCTGCATCTTCCTTATTGATTCGCGCTGCTAATAGAATATGGTTATGGAAGAACATAGTTACTAGTGGCTCTTCTAACCCCAAGGCTAAATTTTGTGAAATGTGCAAAGTTACTTGCACAAGCTTGGTTGATTTAAACTCTCACCTTTCTAGTAAAAAACACAAGAGAAAGGTATATTCTGTTCTTGAATCAAAAGAATCAATTTTCTTGAGTTCTAAGCGAAGTAGTACTTTGGTATTCGGTTTTTTTTTGGTCGAAGGCCGCGACAGTAGCCGGTGAAGCCACTCATGCCGAACCAAACGTCAAGTGGTGTAGTATTTGCGAGGTCCAGTACCCAACAAATGGACATGAAGAACATATCTCAGGACGAAGACACAAGAAGAAAGTTAAAGAGTACGAAAAGTTGAGCGAAATTTGAATAAGTTTTGAATTAGACCGGTTTAAAAATCGAAACCGTTAAACCGGATACGAACCAACTTTAATTATTAAAAAGATATGAGATTTAATTTATTTTGTTAATTAATACAATTTAGTTTTTTTTTGCTTACCCTTTCAATTTTTCTTTAAAAATAGAAATATTTTGTTTGATATTTCAAGATCATATTCTAAATATTATACAGTGAAAGTGATCCGAAATTGCTTTAAGATTTACTCGGAATTGCCCAAATTATAAAGTTGTAAACTCTTTAATTAAGCCATTAGGTTTTTTTTTTCGAAAGTTAGTCAATTTTTTTATATACAGGAGCGCGGGCGAAGTCACGTTAACATCGGCGGATGATGAACAAAACAGCTGCGGCCGAGGGTGAGTACACTAAAACGTCTATTTGGTGGGACATTGAAAATTGTCAAGTTCCCAAGGGTTGTGATGCTTATGGAATCGCTCAGAAACTAAACTCGGAGCTGATGAAAATGAATTACTGTGGTCCTCTTTCGATCTCTTCGTATGGCAACACCAATCTCATCCCTGATTCCGTACAGCAAGCTCTCTCTTCCACTGGAATTTCTCTTAATCACGTCCCCTCCGGTTTAAATCTCTTTACAATCTTTGTTTGATTCTTTAGTTCGATGTGTTTGCTTTGAGAGTCTGAAAGTCTTATATGTTTCTTAAACAGGAAGGAAAGATGCAAGTGACAAGAAGATTCTTGTGGATTTGTTTTTGTGGGTGTTGGATAATCCTCCTCCCGCTAATGTGATGCTTATATCCGGAGATGGAGATTTCTCTTACGCTCTTCACCGCCTTCGTATGTTGAGATACAACATTATTCTAGCGCACACGCAAGAAGCTCCAGCTTCGCTGGTTGCTTCTGCAACGACCACATGGCTCTGGAGAAGCTTATTCGCTGGAGTATCCAGCGAATATGTTTCATTCAAAGAACCAATGGGTTCAAGGTCTAATTCTAGTAAGACCGCTAGATATAAAACGAATCAAATCTATGTCCCGAAAGCATCAAATCCCGATACCGAAAGAAAGAAAATTCAGAAGAATTGCAACAAAACGGGCGAATCCGCTTGGTTTTGCAATGTAGCTTCAGAAGATTTGCAGCAAAAGGTGGTTGATGTTGGAGCTGAGATGCACTTCGGTTCATGTTGTCTGGTGAAGAAGAAAAAGCAAGCAGAGGATAATGATGACCTTCGGGATGCGGAAGAGTCTACTATGAAGAGCTTGGAGAAACAAAACAAGGAACTAATGGAGATTGGTACAACATTTGAAAGGAGGAAGACGGATAATGTCTTCAGTGAACTAAGCCGCGACTTTCTGGTGCAAAAAGAAATGAGGCAAATTCTTCGAGATATTGCTCAACCGAAAGAAATGATAGAGGAGGAGCTTTGGTTTGAGCCTGAAGAGATACTTGAAAACATCGTTTGCTTAGAGAAGCAACACAAGGAGCTAAGAGTGGAGCAAAATGCTATCTCTAACCGGAGTGTCGACGAAGAAGAATTTTTACAAAAAAATTGTAATGTTCTACTAGAGAATGAGCACAAATCTCATCCAAATGCAGAGTGTATCTTCGCCGAACAAATTCTCGAGTTGTTAGCCTTTAAAGAAGATAGGAAACAGGCTGAGGTAAGTCTAATGTGTTTTTGATTTATGATTTAAGTTTGTGTTGAGACTCAAAGCATGAAGTTTGATTTATGTTTAAACCATTGAAGCAGATTCTCTTTGATGATAAGCAAATTTTAGAAGAAAGCCTTGAAGAGAAGAGAGATCATCATCATCCAAGAGACGCTTTCGAAGAGAGTATCAAAGAAGTTTATCAAAGCACCAAAGAACGAGCAGATAGTGAGAATGGCGCTGTCGTGTTCGCGGCAGATAAGAAGAAGAATGTTGCTGCCGCGGCTCATATTAAGGTTTGCGATTGGTGCAATGTGATGTGCACTTCGGAAATGGACTTTGATTCACATCTAAGAGGTAAGAAGCATGCTACAACTGTGAAGAGTTTAGAATTTCCACCAGAGGAGACATCAAAGCAGAAGCCGTGTGAGGTTGAAAACGTATATGAGCGTACGAAAGAGGTTGCGGCGGCGGAGAGGAGGAGGATGCGTACTTCCCAAGTAAACCTTGATTCACATCTGAAAGGGAAGAAGCACGTTGCCGTGGTGAAGAAGCAAACTGGGATGAAAAGTTATATTTATGTTAAAAAGAATGGGCCTTAAGTGGGCCTTTTCCCGCCCTTATTACTCGCGCGCAACGATCACACACAGTGATTCATGGCCTGCTCATTTTAAATTGGGCTTATTTATTATTTGCCCATAATATTTACAATTTCTTTTAATAAATCCAACAAAGAACTTTTTCTTTTTGGAAATGTATTTGAATTTCATAGTTTTTTTGGTTTGATTTATCCACTCCATGTTTATTGTTGTAGGATCTATTCAAATAATTTTTGACATATATAACTAGGATAATATATTAAATTGTGTTTTTAATCAATTTTAAAAAAATTTATGATGAAATGTTAAAATTTATCAATTTTATCCATCTATAATTTTATTTTGTGTTGTTTCTCCATATTCATCTATTTTGAAAAGTTTATATTATTAGTAGTTATATATTTTTTCAAAATTTTAAATTCATGAACATTTACAAATAGTGTAATATGCTATCAACATTAATTTGTTATGATAAACTATATATTTATAAATGGTCTATTTAATCTCATTAATAAATTTTTAATCAAAAAATAAACTCTCTTAATAAATTACTATATTACCTAATTACCAACCAAATTTATTCTTATTAATATATAGAAGTTTGACTATTATTGGTTAATGAAAATAAAGAGCAAAGAAGGATTTATAAAAAAAATTAAAAGTTGTAAACTTTTCAATAATTAGTCATTAGCCTTCTTTAATTTTTTTTTAGCTTCTAAAGTAAGTCAAATTTTTTTTAATATATTGGTCTTCCTTTTTCTCTCTCTGTCTCTTGCTTCTGAAATTGGCTTTGTACAAAACTGATCGCCGTCGAAGGTAAAGTTATCGTCGAGAGATAGACGATGAACACGGCGGCGGCGGAAGGTGAGTACGCAAGAGCTAAAACTTCGGTTTGGTGGGACATTGAGAATTGTCAAGTTCCGAAAGGTTGGGATGCTAACGAAATCGCTCAGAAACTAAACTCGGAGCTGATGAAGATGAATTACTATGGTCCTCTCTCAATCTCATCGTATGGCAACACCGATCTCATCCCCGATTCCGTTCAACAAGCTCTCTCTTCCACCGGAATTTCTCTCAATCACGTCCCTTCTGGTCTGATTTCTTCAATCTTTGTTAGGGTTTAGGATTCAGTTGAATGTGTTTGTTTTCTAGAGTTTGAATGTGTTTAAGCTTTCGTAAACAGGAAGAAAAGATGCAAGTGACAAGAAGATTCTGGTTGATATGTTCTTGTGGGTGTTGGATAATCCGCCTCCTGCTAATGTGATGCTTATATCCGGAGATGGAGACTTCTCGTACGCTCTTCACCGCCTGCGTATGATGAGATACAACATTATTCTAGCGCACACGCAAGAAGCTCCAGCTACGCTAGTTTCGTCTGCGAAGACTACATGGTTATGGAGAGGCTTGTTGGCAAGTGGTTGTCTTCTTACACATTGTGGATCTGAAGCATCTAGCAATGTTGTTTCTGAACCGATGGATTCAGGGTCTGGTACGAGTAGTGTTGCGGTGGATAAACCGAAAGGGGTCTATGCCCCGGAAGCATCAAATCAGCAGAAGACGAAAAGAAAGAGGTCTCGGAAAGTGTACAATTCTGCTTGGTTTTGCAAGCTATGCAATGTTACTTGCCCAAATCTTGAAACTTCAACAACGCATATATCGAGTAAAGAACATTTAGCTCAGGTATGCATCCTAGTGTTGCGATTGTCTTTAACTATAGGGTCCATTTTTGAGTAAAACAACATTTTCACGACAAGTTTCATTCGTCACTTGTAGCGGAAGTTGAAAAAGAATTTGGAATTGTTGTGTGAGACTGAAAACATGGTTGCAGTAGCACCAAGTGAGTGTTGTGAGAAGGACAGTGAGACGACGACGAATATGGTGGTTGAGGCTAGTGTGCATTGTGGGTCGTGTAGTGTGGTGAAGAAGCAAACAGAGGCAATGCAATGCTCTGTCAATGCTAAAAACGTTGAAGAGAGTGTGAAAGACAATGATCTTCAGTGTCGGGATACCGAAGAATCTATGAAGTGCTTGGAGAAACAAAACAAGGAACCGATGGAGACTAGTACAACATCTGAAAGGAGTGGTAGAGAGTTTTGGACAGATTTTAAAGAAAAGCTAGAGAGTTACGGTGTAGATCCTTCGTATGTAGATTGTGTCTTCGGTGAAGTAAGTCGCGATTGTCAGGTGCCAAAAGAAGTGAGGTAGATTCTAACTGTTCTTATTCAATCTCACATTTTTAAGTATACTCTTATCTAAGAATATTATTTTTGCAGTGGAGAATGTTTTGACGCGGTCCTTAAGAAGCCAAAATCTTCAGAAAATAAGATAGTGATGGAGAAGTTGGAGGAAATGCTCAAACAAGGCTTGGAGATGACGTCGGGTGAGCCAGAAGAACGGACAGAGAATCTCGAGGAGGACGTAAACAAGAACAAGAAGAAGAAGAATAGGAAAAAGAAAAACGGTGAATTGACCGAAGATGGAGCTGAACCATATTTTTGCGGTCTATGCAATGTCATCTGTCATCGGCCTGACGACTTTGAGTCTCATCTTAATGGTCGGAAGCACACCGCTAAGATTAAGAGGCACATAGAGGTAAGTTGTTGTGAAATCAAAATCGTCTGTGAAATCAAAATCATGAAAGTTTAGTTGATGCATTGATATTTGAAACAGGCTCTGCTTGATGATAAGCAAATTCAAAAGGGAATCATTCAAGAAATTGATCAACCGAAAGAAATGACAAAGGAGGTCTTGCTTCAGCCTAGAGATGCACTTGAGAACATCGACGGCTTAGAGAAGCAAAACAATGAGATGCGGGGGATATGCGCCATCTCTGGAAAGAGCGTCGAAGAACTTTTCCAAAATTTTCAACAAGTACTAGAGAGTGAGAACAAATCTCGTCCAAATGAAGAGTGTATCTTCACCGAACTAAACCCCGAGAGGTAAACTTCTAACTTAAACTTTCTTTAGTATTGTCGTATCGAAGTAGTCTCATTTCTAATGGTCCCAGATACCATCTTACAAGGAATGTAACTCAGGCAAATGGAAACCTCGAAATGAACTCAGGCAATACTGTAAGTAACTCCGCAGGAGCGACCGAGCCTCCCGAGGAGTACATGGACAAGAAAAAGAAGGACAATGTGACTAAAGAAGAAGCATATGCGTGTAGTATTTGCGGTGTGAAATGCCATAATCAAATCGTACTCGAGTCTCATCTGATGGGCCGAAAGCACGTTAACCGGGTAAAGAGACTTGCCGAGGTAAGTTTGATGTGTTTCGGTTTACGATTAAATTAGATTTGATCGAGTGTGAAGACTCAAAGGCACTTCCCAAATGAGCAGGTAAGAAGCATGCTGCAACTGTGAAGTAAGCAAGCAAGCAAAGCTTGGAGCTGTTCATGTTAAAATGGGCCTTAAGTGGGCCTTTTCCCGCCTTTATTTCCCACGCAATTATTATCTATTGACAAACAAGAAACAAACAAGGCGTTAAGTGGGCCTTAGGGTTTTATTCGAACCCGAACAAGTACTCAAAAATCGTTGAACTGAATCCGAATTTGAAAGACTCGAACAATTTGAAACATCCGAAACGAATGTGAATCCGAAAAAACTTGAAAAAAATTTAAAAAGTTGGAAAATATTTGTGAAAAACCATAAATATCCAAATCCAAAAAATATCAGGAGTACTCGAGTTTCAATAAGTTTACTAAACCAGATACCGAAAAAAATCCGATCCGAACTTTTCAAAAATTCGAATAGATTTTATAGGGTTAGTGTTCAAGATTCAAACCAAATCCGAACGGGACCTCGAACATCTAGCAATTTATAAATGAACATCTGGCAAGTTTTTCTTTTAAACTATAATATAGTGTGGAGAACTTTTTCCATTTATATGGACATTTTAGAATGAGAGAGAACTCTCTTGTATTTGTAGTTTATTTGATATATTATAGTATTTTACTGCTCACAAGAATATTAAGAGTATTTTTTTTTTGCAAAAAATAAAAAATAAAAAAGCTCTTTTTTTTATGTGTTATAATGATAAAAAATTATATTTACAATATATTAATATATATTGTTCTGAATATATTTACTTCTCATTAGTTTCTTCTTTATAATTGTAGGTAAGAAAAGTCAACAAGTCAAACAACAATTTGTCTATAGAGCCCAATAAGACCCAAACTATGAAAGAGTACACGTGTGATATTTATATTCAATACCACAAACTATGAAAGAGTATACGACAGCGTTTTGTATGATTATTGGGCTTAATTTGAGCGGCCCAAAATGTTACTTTGGCCCAACTTAATTTAAATGGCCCGTATAAAAATACACTCTAAAATACACGGTTTATACTCGGTTTAGACGCGGTTTGGCACGCAAATCGAGGTCGGTTTATGTCGGTTATCATGGTATAACGGAGTCCGTTTCCCGTTCAAACGGAGTCCGTTTGCGTTGACACGTGTCCATTTTGCGTTGACCCGCGTACGACACGTGTCTCACTTTTTTTTTTTTTTCCTAATCGAAGTTTCTCTCTTTCTCCTTCTCCGGCGACGAACGATCACGAATCATCACCGTCGTCTTCGTGTGTATAGCTTTCTCTCTCGTTAATCGTATATTATCCATTAAAGTTTTTAGCTTTCGTGGATTTCGATCTCTGTTTCTGTGTGATTGTTTTCCGTAGATTTGGGATCTCGATTTACATCAGAGAGATTTCAATCTGAGATTTGGGTTAATGGTAAAAGAAACTTTCAATGAATCTCTGGTTGAAATCCTCATATGGGTAAACGAACATGATTCTCGATTTGGGTTTTACATGAATTTTCTGTAATCACATCAAAGTTTTGATCTTGCCATATTGGGTTCTTCTTTAAATGCTTAAATCTTTTCTCTTGCCCTTTGAATCGCTGATCTGAGATCTTAAGAGATGAAAGATCTCAACTTTACCTTTGTTCTAACGTTTTTTTTTAATGGTCTTTTGATGAATTTTCCAGGTTAGTTAAAAATGGTGAAGATCTGTTGCATTGGAGCTGGGGTATGTTGGTGGTCATTGCATTGAAATGTTCCATCCATTGAAGTTGTTGTTGTTGTTGTTGATATCTCTGTGCCAAGAATCACTGATTTGAACAATGATCCCAGTGATCAGCTTCTTATCTATGAGCCGAGTCTCGACGATGTTGTTAAGCAATGCCGTGGCAAGAACCTTTTCTTCAGCACTGATGTTGAGAAACACGTAAAGAGAAGCTGATATAGTCTTTGTTTCTGTCAATACCCCTACCAAAAAGTCGTGGTCTTGGCGCTGCGGATTTGACTTATTGGGAAAATGCAGCTTAGGATGATTGCTGATGTTTCGGTTTCCGATAGATTGTTGTTGAGAAAATCAACTGTTCCTGTTAAAACCGCTGAAGCTATCGAGAAGATCTTGATGCAGAATAGTAAAGGGATTAAGTTTCAGATCCTATCCAACACCCGAGTTTCTTGCTGAAGGAACCGCTATTGATGATCATTTCCCTTTTCTCGTTAGATATGGTGATGAATGTTTTTGAGTATTATCAAGATTAAATGATTTTGTTTTATGTAGGTACAAGCTGAAGAACATTGAAGAAACATATTAAATGATTTTACTTATCTAGCTCCAAGGCTAAATTTTGGGAAATATGCAAAGTTACTTGCACAAAGCTTGGTTGATTTCAACTCTCACCTCTCTAGTAAAAAATGAGTGTTTTCTAGTTTATTTGATATATTATAGAATATAAGATAATTAGGTGGATATACAAAGAAAAAACTTTATTTAAATTTTTAACCTTTCAAAAAACCAAATATTTTTCTTACCCTTAATTTTTTTATTTACTTTTTCGTTTTATAAATAACGCGAAAATTTTGTAAAAACCTTTTAATTATTATTTTTTCTTTGAAACCTCTAAAACCTAAATAATTTTCTTTTAATATATACATCAAATTCACCTTTATAGTATTTTACTCCCCCAAGGTTGACAAAAAAAAAAGTATTTTACATCCCTAAAAATATTTATATTTACAAATATAAACTATTGTTCTGAAAATATTTAGTTCTTAATAATTTTCGTCAACACAAAAAAAAAGAAAAATCCAAAGACTAGAAAACTCAAAATTTCTTGAGTCGTTTCCGCGTTTAAGTCTTTCTCCTTTGTGATCCAAATCAATCTTCTTCGCATTGATTTGATCCTTCTCCACAATTTCAACAAGAGAACTCAATCTTCAAACTTCATCTTCTTCTTCTTCTTCTCTGCATCACTTCTCTCATCCAGGTAAACTACGATCTGCTCTCTTCCTCTCAGATTCTTCTTTATTTCTCCGCCGTCTCGTAGATCCTGTGAGTTTTCGATTCTTCTCTTCCTCTTCCGTTAGAGAAAGTATCGAGTTCGTAAGTCATAGAATTTTGTTTTCCTTTTGCTTCTTTAGCCATCTGCTCAATTAGGTTGAAGAAAAGTAGTGGAATCGATATGGATCTTGTTGAATGTTCTTGTATATTCGTTTGCATTTTGATGAACTTTTTAAAAGCTTTTTAGTATCTTACTTTATTCTCTTAGCTTTAGAAAGTTATAATCACTCACACAGTTTATCAAAATCCTTGATGATTGTTTGGTTTCTGCAGGAAGGTGTTTGGTTTCTCTGTTGCAAACAACTTTTGATTGAGACAATGTTTGGTTTGAGGAAATCACCAGCAAAGCTTCCTAAGCATAACTCTGTTGATCCTGGATTTCACAAGCCGAATCCTTTTGATTCAGACGATGAATCGGACAACAAAAACAGCGATAAGCAAACACTTAACCCCTCCAAGAGAACTTCCTCCGAATCCGCTTTAGCGGAAATGACAAACCCTTTTGATGGTGAGGATGTTGAGAGAGGGAGTAATTCATCGAAACAGTCCTTGACTTCGAACTCTAAGTATCAGTACAAGAACGGTTTCCGTGATTCAGGAGGTATTGAAAACCAGTCGGTTCAGGAGCTTGAAGGTTATGCTGTGTATAAGGCTGAAGAGACGACGAAATCTGTGCAGAGTTGTCTCAAGGTAGCTGAAGATATAAGGTCAGATGCTACAAGAACTTTGGTCATGTTGCACGAACAAGGCGAGCAAATCACAAGGACGCATCATAAAGCTGTTGAAATCGATCATGATCTCAGTCGCGTAAAGCTCTTTCCTCTTTTCTTTTTCCTTGATTATGAATAGATGCTTTATACTTTGGCTTTGGTTTTCAGGGTGAGAAGCTTCTTGGAAGCCTTGGAGGTATGTTTTCAAAGACATGGAAGCCGAAGAAGACTCGTCCTATAAATGGTCCCGTCATAACTAGAGGTTTGCTTCTTGGTCATTGATTCCTCAATTGCTTTCACCTAATTGCGTAATTCTCATTATGTGTTTCTGCGTATAGATCACTCACCAACGAGAAGAGTTAACCACTTAGAGAAAAGGGAGAAACTTGGACTGAACCCACCACCAAAAGCACAATCAAGAACCCGAGAACCGCTTCCCGAATCAGCTGATACCTATCAGAAAGTGGAGGTTAGGACTTTTCTTCCCTCTCTTCTTTTCTTTTCCTTTTAGACATTGAGACATTGATGAACATGAAAAGCTTGATTCTTTGATATACAAGCTTAAAAACCGTATTTTTCCCGTAATCCTGCTAAACTTTACTCGTTTACTACAGATGGAAATAGCTAAGCAAGACGACGGGCTTTCAGATTTGAGTGATCTACTCGGCGAGCTAAAGAACATGGCAGTTGACATGGGAAGCGAAATCGAAAAGCAGAACAAAGGACTTGATCATCTTCAAGATGATGTTGACGAACTAAACTACAGAGTGAAACAATCAAACCAACGCGGCCGCAGATTACTCGGAAAGTAGATGAACATAGTCATATGTTCATAGCCCTTGTCCCTTTCATTACAATCCTTCCTCTTTGTATTTTCATAACACTTCTTAAAACTCAAAAGGTTCTTATCATGTATCACAAACACCATTAGTTCAATGAATCTTCTCAATCAAAACTCAAAGAACCAATCAATAGAGATTGGTTCAAACATGACCAAATAATAACAAGTTGAAAATGTCGAACGACGAAACATACATCTTACTGAAGTTTGAGTTCCATGATGTTCTTAGTCTTAGGAGGATAAGCCAAGTAAACCTTGAGCACTCTCTCTACAACTTCAAGCTGTGCTTTACCTTCAGCGTAAGCCTCGTCCACCTTCGATGGATCCGTAAGACTCTTGTTCATACGGAACCCATCCAAACTCCTTCGCTTCGTGTACTCCCTGATGTTATAGTCAGGGAACTGACGCCCCGCTCGAAGCAAAGAGCGACAAAGGCTGAGAACTTGAGTTTTCGATACCATTGCGATATTCGAAAAATTAAAACCTCTTTCACTAAACAAAACCTGCTTATACACAACAAGATCAGTATATATGAACACATTAACAATAATGCAGGAAACTTATCCGCAATGCCAATAACATAAGAGGAGTCAAAGTTAAAGACGCTTAAAGACACAAACTTTGACAAGAACACTATCTCAAAAGAATCAAAATCGATTAAACTATCACTAAAAACAAAAACCCTAAACTTAAAAGGCCGTAGACACACTTAAGCTCCATCAAAATCGATGAAATTGCCGATAAAGCCTAAAAAGAGATAAAGGACTTTTCGATACCATTGCGAGATTCGAAAAACTAAACCTCTTTCACTAAACAAAACCTGCTTAGACGCAACAAGATCAGTATACACAAACACATCAACAAGAATGTAGGAAACTGATGAGCAATGCCAATAACATAAGAGAAGGAATCAAAGTTAAAAAAAAAGCTTAAAGACACAAACTTTGACAAGAACACTATCTCAAAAGAATCAAAATCGATTAAACTATCACTAAAAACAAAAACCCTAAACTTAAAAGGCCATAGACACACTTCAGCTCCATCAAAAATCGATGAAATTGCCGATAAAGCCAAAACATCTGAATCGAAAAGAAGATCACTACCAAATTCAATAATACTTATACCCCCAATAAGCACAGAACTCAAAAATCCAAATACTTACCGAAATAGATTCGCCGGAGAGAATGATTCGCGTTGAAGTTTCTCCGTTCGAAGAAGCTAGATGAAGAAGATGAAGATGATACTAGGTTTACTCGAAATTGAACCGGGAAATGATTTTATCAAATAACCGGTTTAATAATGGGCCTAGTATTAAGGCCCATTTCTATTAACCGCTTCTTGATTAATCAAATAAGATCGAAATTAATTTATCTACACCTCAAATCTGATGGAAAATAAAGTGAATTTTATTATTTTAGAGTTTACATAATTACTATACCGGACACGGTTTATAAAATCAATAATATATACCGAACCATTGATAACCAAACCGGTACGATACTCGTCGTCGTCGGTGAGAATTGAACTGTGGAAGAAGGAGAAAAAATGGTTTCTTTTATAGTTTTCGCTCGTCTCTTTAGATCCGTTTTCTTCTCTCTTTCACTTTTGGTGTTAAGCAAGAAGAACCATGGCTTCTCGCTATGAGCTTATTCTGATTTGCGTCGTCTCTCTTTTGTTTGCTTTTGCTCACTCCAAGACATTGAAGCGAGATGGTAACTCTGCTTTATTTTGTTAATGGATCCTCCATTGATTGATCTTTATTAGCTTTTGACAGATTTTGAAGATAACCCATGATCAAGATTCGTGCTATCTTTCATAAAGTTTCATGCTTTAGCTCGAAAGTTTAGATTTTTCTTTTAGCTGAAACGGTTTTGTTTGAACAGTGATTAGATCTGATTAACATCTGTGTAGTGAAAGCTTTGAATGAAATAAAAGCTTCTTTGGGATGGAGAGTGGTGTATTCATGGGTTGGTGATGATCCTTGTGGAGATGGAGATCTTCCCCCATGGTCTGGTGTCACTTGTTCTTCACAAGGAGACTATAGAGTTGTTACAGAATTGTTAAGTTCTTAAGTTTCTTACATCTTTGTTGTTGTTGTCTTCTTCTCTATCAAATTGAATTTTTATAATCTGTTTGATTTTGCAGAGAAGTTTATGCGGTTTCGATTGTTGGACCTTTCCCTATTGCAGTAACAAACCTTTTGGATTTGACTAGACTGTAAGTTTATATATGTAACATTTGGTAGACGTTCGAGTATGTTATGCGAAGATAGCCTTACAATATCGGTGGTGCTCGAGAATTCTATAGAGCTTTTTTCGATATTGAGATAGTTCGATTTGGAAAAGAAATGGTTTTGGTATGTCTGCATTTTCAGGGATCTACATAATAACAAGTTGACTGGTCCAATACCGCCACAAATCGGGCGACTTAAACGGCTTAAAGTACTGTATGTTCCTCGGCTCTTAACATCTAGTATGATACGTGTGCTAATGCTTTCCAAATACTTCAACTAACTATATTTACTCTGTTGTAACCATTAGAAATCTGAGGTGGAATAAGCTACAAGATGTGATTCCGGCCGAGATTGGGGAGCTTAAGAGACTAACTCATTTGTGAGTACTTTTGTTTACCGTTTCTTATGTTCCCGAATGAACACATGATTCTAACTTTTGTTTGTGTCTTTAAAGATACTTGAGTTTCAATAGCTTCAAAGGAGAAATTCCAAAGGAACTGGCTTCTCTCCCCGAGCTTCGGTATTTATATCTTCAAGAAAATCGTCTCATTGGTAGAATTCCTGCAGAACTCGGGACACTGCAAAATCTCCGTCACTTGTAAACACCAAACACCATCTTCTACTTACATTTTAAGGCCTCTCGCCGATCTTACCGAGATTTGGTTTTGTTTGTTTTGCAGAGATGTTGGTAATAACCATTTGGTTGGAACTATAAGAGAGCTTATACGTTTCGATGGTAGCTTCCCAGCTCTTCGCAACCTGTAAGCATTACTTTCGGAATCTGTCTTTAATCGTATACAACTCTTTCTCTTTCTCTAAAGTCTCGATTCGTTTAGGTACTTGAACAATAACTATTTGAGCGGAGGGATACCTGCTCAGCTATCGAATCTTACAAACTTAGAGATTGTGTAAGCACACTTCACATTACATATCTACAATAAACAGTTTCGGGATATTTCTGATCTCGGTTTAATCGGTTTTGTAGGTACTTGTCTTACAACAAATTTATCGGAAACATTCCTTTTGCCATTGCTCATATTCCTAAACTAACATACCTGTAAGTATGTATGGTTGATTCTCGTCGTGTCTCATTTGCTTACTATCTACAAGAAACTACGCATTCTCATGGAAATCTTGATCTCGATGAAACCAGGTATCTCGATCACAACCAATTTACAGGGAGAATCCCTGACGCGTTCTACAAGCACGCCTTCCTCAAAGAAATGTAAGTCTTCCACCTAAACCGTATAATAGCAAAGCTTCTACTCAGATACAAAACCGTGAAAACTCGAAAGTGAACAATGAGGAGATCTGTTTCGGTTTCGCAGGTACGTTGAAGGTAACATGTTCAAGGCAGGTGTGAATCCTATCGGTACACACAAAGTTTTAGAAGTTTCTGATGCCGATTTTGCCGTGTGATCAGAACAGAAGATTCTTGAAAAAGTTCTAGAGAAAACTTCTCTAACTAGAAATGGTTCTTTAATCTTTGCAAATGGAAGAAAGCTTAGGCTACAAGTTTCTTTTATCTTCATCTTGTATAGTTTAATGACACATTATACACTAATCTATAGTTGCTTGTTCAAGAAGACAACGACCTTTCTTTTGATTTATATAACAAGTTTTTCTTCTTCAAGAACAAGCAGGAGCATCAAATGTAGGTAATACGATGAACGATATCGACAACGGATTGATATAAACCGGAGATTTCACGCCGCGGTGAACAGGTTCAAGGTTAGGGATATCTCCGGTAACTGTTGGTTCCAAAGGGTTACCGTTTAAGAGCATTATCTTGCTCCGCAAGTTACCGTCTTTTGGACTTAAATGATACTCTTCTCTGTTCAAATATCCATCCGAAGCTTTGCTTCCGACCCAAGAAACCTTGCTTTTGATTGTTTCCAAGAAAGTTTTCTTCTTCATTGTTTCTGCTTCCAAAACCACCTTCACTCCATTGCTTACTCCGACCGTAAACGTCGTTTGCTTACTCAGATTAATCAGAAGAATCGTTATACCGGCCTGAGACGATAGATTACTCGGTTACAAAACCGAAAACTATGATCATTTAGAGAGACAAAGAGATGATATAAACCACTCACTCTTCCTTTGGAGCAATGAGCGTAAGCCCGTAAATACTCCGAGGTGTTTGTCTGAACGCGGAGAACGCCTTTACCCATTAAACGATGCCAAAGAAGCGCGCTGTTCGGGTAAAGAAAAATCCGAAACTATGATCAAATAGTTTCATTTTATGACTCATCTATAGAATTTGTTAATGAGAGCTTGCCTGTAGTAATCAGGGTTTGGAACAAACGTTTCCTTTTCGAGTAAACCGTAGAAACCGCCAACCAAAGCTTGTCTGCAATAGACTTTAGTATTGTGCATCGACGACATACCGAACTGGTCTAGATACCTATAAGAAAGGATCAGTTTTTCGTCGATAAAACCAAGCAAAAACCGAGGAATCTGAATGCTTATTTCTTTACCAGAAACTGTTAATGAATGTCTCAGAGACTTGTCGTCCACCGCTATTAAAGGCTCCTCCAGCTTCTCCTACCCAAGCAGCAGACCAATTACCATGTTCTTGAATGGTTTTATCGACATTCTTGAAAGTTCCCGATATTCCGCTTAAGTACTTTGGATTTAGTATCCTATTCACAAGCTGTGGATCATTCCCTGTAAAGATCCAACTATGTTAATACGAATGATCGATCTGAATCGATCTTTTGTTTTCGATTTTGCGAACCTGGACCAAGATTGTATATATGATGAGTCATGACATCAAGAACATTAGGCCCCGAGATTCGAAAGAGATCAGAGTACCATTTCTCTTCATAGAATCCTCCTGGAGCTAAAAGCAGAGGTTTGTTCCGAGAATTCTTGTAAACGTTCTTGATTACTTCTTTTAGTACAATCAAGTCTTTCCCGTAAAGCTCTACACTCACGCTTGCGCCTATCCCGCTTCCGCTTAGCTCATTACCTATTCAAGAACCACGAAAACTAAGCCGAAAATATCAAAAAATACCGAGTAGACGAGGGAGATCTTAAGTTCTTTATACCAAACTCCCATGAATCTATTGAATAGCCTTTGGAGACTGTGTAGTTCATGAAATCTTGTGTGTTGCTATGATCCCAATCCCCTCCCCACGCATTTCCGCTTAGTTTATGTCTCCCGTGTAACGCATTCAAACCGAATGTCACAATAGCTCTGCGGAAACATAAATATCTCACATCGTAAGTTGGAAGAGATTCTAAGTAATATAAAACAGATATATGTCAATCCATTCATTGCCAATTGGTAATAAGTTAACACTAGGTCTGGGCAAAATAACCGGAACCGAAGAATCGAACCTAAAGAACCGAAAAATAACCGAACCGGAACCGAACCGTAGCTGAAAAATAACCGTATGGTTCCAATTTTTGAGAACCGAAAAAACCGGAACCTAACCGAAATATCCGAAAATATCCGAACATTTATACCCAAATGGTTACTTAATTTAAACGAACCGAACTGGAACCGAAACCGAAGTGAAATACCTTAGGAACCAAATAATTCCAATTTTTTGGGAACCAGAAACCGAAAAAACCAAACCGAAACCGAACGGGTAACCGAACGCCCAAACCTAGTTAACACTATATAATACTTACCCGGTTGATTCGAAGAAACGGTTGAGTTCATCCCAACGTTTCATATACAAACATCCTTCAGAGAATCCAAACAATCCATTATCGGTTTTCTTGAATTGACTACAAGGAGTTTTTAAGTCACCAACGTCGTAGATCACTTGATCTTGCAAGGAACCACCTATTCTTATCCGCAGCGTCTTAAAAGCTAACCAAAACAAACCCAAAGAATCTCTTATTCTTGATCAATCTTCGGTAAAAAAACGAAAAAGAATGCACAAAAAAATGTCTTTGTTTAAACCTTTAATAGCTTTCGCAAGCAGAGGAGAAGCCAAGTTCTGTTAACCATTCAAAAGATTTTTAAAAAACCGAAGAAAATTTGAAGTAATCAAAGGAGTCAAAAGGCTCAAAGTTGTGTTTGTATACCAAATTGATGAGAGATGCATAACCCCAAGGACATTGACCATAGTTGCATTTTTCAGGTGGCCACCAATCAAGCGTTGCGCAAACAAAGTTCTCATCGATCTCAGCTATTTGGTTCGCGCCGTCGATAACAATCGTGGTTTGTTCCACGTTGGTAGCCAAAGTAACCGGAAGTAGAAGTAGATAGCTCAAGAACACAAAGAACCAAACGTTGAAGCCCATTTTTTTTGGTTTGCTTGATCCTCACGTTTCGAATCAAGATCTATAGAAACCAAGATCAAGATCAAGATCAAATTAGAGAATAAAATCCAAATTTGTTAAAGAATAATTCTATAGAGATGAAACTTATATAAAACAAAGATATAATGTAGATTGCTTCTTCAAAATTGTGTAAAACATTACTATTCATTAGTTGACTTTTTGGTTTTGATATAAACTTGTTGTTACATTTATATTTAAGTAACTCAAATATTGAAATCTTCTCTGAAATTTATGAGTCAAAGCTCAAAAAAAGTGCAAGTTGGTTTCAATGAAGAAGAGGTAGAGACAATATGTTACACATAATTAATCAAATTCATGTTGTAAGTATTTAATAATTTGATTTGAGATAAATGAAAAAAATTATAATGAAATAAAAAAATTTTTTAACATTTTAGAGTAGAAACTAACCTTAGAATCGAGCATCCATGAATCACAAGCAGAGCAGAGACATTTGTTGTTGTTCTTGACGTAGACAACACTTCATCATCAATGTCTTGCCATCTTTGGAAATTTTAATTGTTTTTTTTTTCATAAAGCTTATGGTCAAACTAGCTAAACCGGTTATTACCCGAACCGGAATTATACCAACAACATTAAGAGAAATTAGATAAAGTTTACATATCAAATTTAGATATCAAATTTACATGATTTTTTGTGTGAAAGTTTACAATACTTTGAAAATTTTATTATTATTTATTTTAGTACTTAAAACATATATTTCTTTTTGAAAATTTATTTTATAAAATATATATGAAAACATTTCTGATTAATCTTTGGAAAATATATAATAAAACTTCTATAAATTAATATTGTCAAAATATTTTAGTAATATAAATATATATTAATTTATATAGAAATTATTTGAGTCAAAATTTGATATGAGATCAAAAAAAAAGTTATTGATTTATCGGGTTATTAATTTATCGATCATTAATTTTTTAGAGATTATATTATATTTAGGCTAATATAGACGTGATCTACTCTATTGGAATTACTCATAAGTCATTTCTCTTTATTTAATGGGGAAATTGAAGAAGAATATACAGAGATTTGCTGACATTTAAACAATAAAGATTTTTATTGATAACATCAAATCCAAATATCACTTTTATCTAAATCAAAAAATATATTAAAAAATAATTAACACATTAAATAATAAATTGAGACAAAGTAACTTATTATAAAATTCAGTTTCTTCCACTTTCTCATTAGACTTCTCTAGAGGAAGATCTCTTCTTCCTCAAGTCTCTTTGTGTGTTTTGGTGTGTTTGTGTATGTTTCTTACCAATCAAAAATCTAAATTTCTTTCTTTCATTAATTTGTTTCCAAATAAAAGTGAATCTAATCACATTTTGGTAAACTAATCTTCTTCATTGACTATATATATTTTTCTTCTTCTTTATGTTCTAATTCTCTTATCATTTTAGATTATAATTTTCTCTACAAGCAATCTAAAAAGGTATAATTATTTTTCTGAATCTTGTTTAGGTTTGTGTTTTGTTTTGATACTTAAAGTCAACATTGTGTCTTTTCTTTGAATGTTGTTGATGTTAGAATTAAGATTGTTGTTGAAATCTATAATCTTTGGTAGATTTTTTCTTTTAAAGATTTGTTTCTTTATGATGTCAAGATTCTATAATAATAATGCTAAAGTATGAAACTTTTGGTTTGATTTTGATCTTTGTTTCCTCTGTTTTTGCTCTATAGGCTTCTTTGGTTTTGCAATGGCTCAAGAGAAGATCAAAGAGATTAAGGATTGTTTCGATACAAATCTTGCGGCCGCGAAGTCTATAGAAGGTTCTTTGGTATCCAAGGATCAAGAAGAGTGTGTATCGAAGATTAAAGAAGTCTCTAAGTCGCCACAAAGTGTGGATTTGATCGGTACACGAGCGAGCAAACCGAAGGTTCAGTCTCGTTATCGCGGGAATCATCATGTGGCTTCAACTCATGATTTCTGTAAACATGGTCATATAAAGAGGTGTGATCAAGATGATGTGGTGAAACCATGGAAGATAGTGAGGAGGAGAATGAGTGTAGAAGGCTCGGATGCTATAAAAATCGATACTTTAGGCTCGAGGAAGAAGCCGCCAAGAAGTGTGAGTGGATTGATTCAACCGGTTACAAAACTGGCTGCAAAGAAAGATACTTTGGCTAGATCTTTTGATGGATCAAGCGTTGCTCGAAAGAAGAAAGAAACCGAGGGATCTCTAAGTGATTCTTTAGCCGTTGTTAAGAAGGTTTCTGGCTTGAGAAATGACAAGTCAAGTTCTGCTATGAAGAAGGTTTCAAGGATCAGTAACGCAGAAAGTTCGAAGCTTTCTGCTTCAAAGGATAAGGAGAAGGTGAAGATTCAGACGATTAGCGGCGAAGATGTGAAAGAGAAGACTGTTTGTGTTGTTGAATCTAGTGTCAAAGGTGTTCAAGCACATAAGAACTTGAAGAAACAGAGTGGTTCTGAAGATATTGAAGCTAATCGAAAACCAGAGAAGACGATTAAGCCTAAGAAAGCAGGAGTAAAAGCGACTCTAACGAAGCAGCTTACATTCAAGAAAGGGAAAGTTCTTGAACCGAAACTCGAAGACTCTTCTCCGAAATGTATCAAGTTCAGAAAGAGGGTTGTTAAAGAACAGAAAATCGAAACCGAAGGAAGGACAAAGAATCTAAAAGCTATACCATTGGATGTTGAGACGAAAACCGATTCTTGTGAAGGTATCCAAAGGGAGAAAGTTGTTTTGAGGCATCAAGAAGTCTTCGAAAGGAAGAAGAAAAAGATGACATTACTCAACAATGTGATTGAAGAGACAATGAAGAAGTTCACAAAAGTGAGGAAACACAAAGTTGATGCTATCATTGGTGCTTTTGAAACTGTTATATCTCTTCAAAACACTAAAACATCTCATCAGAAAGTTCATAACAAAACCGCAACATTCACCTCTTAAGGTTAAGTCCCTTTGAATAATTTGTGTGCATATGATAAATACTGAAATTTTCATTATCAGAAGATGAAGTTTTTAACCGTTTACAATCGCGATACATCGATCTTTAAAGCTCTATATACCGATAAACAATACTCGGCTAGTACTAATCTCTTTTCTCGTGGTTCGGACTACTTGAAGGCATACCGATGTTTACCTTTGTAGTTTGTTCAGATTGTTGTCTATAGATAGCTGCAGCCATTTTGTTGTAGAGATCCATATTCATTGTCTACATCAAAAACATTAAGGTCAAGAAAACAATTATCGAAAACATTTTAAAGCGGTTATTAGTTATTACCTGCGCGAGAAAAACGCTGTAAGGATCAGATAAACCGGCTGAAGAACCGTTGATGCAGTCTCTATTAGCCATCAATGGTGGTGGAGGAGGATGAACTAAACCTCCATAAGCATTTTCACCGCCTCCCATTCGCGCCATTGTTGCGAGTAACGACATTTGAAACTGTTGTTGTTGTTGTTGTTGCTGTTGGATGCTGAGAACTGATTGCGGTTGAGGTAGTTGTGGCATGATCATTTGTTGTGGCAAGTTGGCTCTTAAGCTCATAAATTGAACTTGTGCTTGTAGTTGTTTCAAATGTTCGATTACATCGTCCAAAATCGAGACTTTATCCGCCTGAAACGTTCGAATAAACTTGGATTTAACTAACCGATTTTTCGATATATAAAAAAGTTTTATACTTTAAAGTGTTTTCTAACCGAATTAATATGAAATTTACGAAATCAAACCATGCACGTGCATGGCACGGACCGTCACTATTACCTTACTTGCAGAAGGAAGTAACTTCTGAAGTGTTCTCATCCTCTGGTTAATCCTATCGCGCCGCCTCTGCATCAAAACTCAAAAGGACTCATATAAGTATCGATTTTTCGGGATAAAAAGGATTGGTTAGATCGGATTATTTTACCCTTTCGGATTCGTTGTGAATCGCTGCTGCTCGTCCTCGTCTTCCATTAGATCTTCCAGCTTCTCCTCGATTCTCTTGTTCATCTCCTTCAGTATCTTGAGTTTCCTGTTAAAGTACTCTTTTTCGGTTACTTTCTCCAGAAGGATAACAAAAAAAGGAATCTTACCGATCCGGAGAGGATATAGTCTTTATCTCTGGTTCTAGCTGTCTTCAAACTCCTACCGGATTCAAAAGACGCCCAAGACATATTGGTTCCACTCGCACTTGCAGTCACACTGTGACCAAACCTGTGGCTCTCCTCTTGAACACCGAACCAACGGTCGGTTTCTTGAGGATAACCACGTTTTCTCGAGCAAGATCCGTTCTTGCTCAGAGAATTGTGGTCCGGACCACTTTGGCTCTTACTCAGAGAATTTTGGTCCGGACCATTTTGGCAGCTCTGCAGCTTACTAGGCTGCAGAGCCGCCTGGTTGACCACGGACTCCAAAGTCTCACACCCGTTGAGATTTTGGGTCCATATGGGATTAACCGAGGTCGTTGGTTCGACTTCTTCGCTTAGACCGTGGACCGTTAGCTGCCCGTTTTCCCATGTTAGCTCTTTCACTCCGTAATTCGACCTATTCACGCAGACAAGACAAGAAAAGAAAAGTAAAGAAAAGAGACAAAGAAGAGTTCCTTATCAGAAACAGAGAGGTTATATTACATGTGTTGTTGTTTGTGTTTACTTAAGACACACGTTTGCAGAGAGAATAAACTGATAAGTAAGCTACTTTTGTGTTGGCTCTTCTTCTTCTTCTTCTTCTTCTCTTTATCTTTTTCTTCTGTTTGTATAGTCTTTTCTTTCTCCTCAAACTCTTCACAATCACAGCGACAACTCATGCATTGTATCTTCCTTTGATCCATATTGAAGTTATAATAAAGACCCTCTCTCTCTCTTCTTGTCTCTTCTCTCTCTAAAATGGTCCATGCAAAAACGTCAAATGGATTTTATGTGGAGGAAGCTCATGTGTGTGTGTGGCGAAGGCCCCCCCTCAGCTTCAGAATCATCTCTCATGTCAAATATCCAATAAATGAGGGTATTTTCGTCATTTCACTCTCATCTCATTCCATTGCCACCACTCACTTGGTAGAAAATAAAACGTGTGATCACGGTCGGCTCTGAGATTCACATATTTAATAAAAGCTCCATGCGAGATACAAACAATGGCCGGTTATGTATATTTATTTAAGAAAAAGTCTGGTTTCTAAAGACAAATTTTTCTGTAAAGTCGAAAGCCGAAAATGCATGCTTGCCTAGCTTGATCTCAGAGCCGTCTTTGCGTGTCATGCACCCTTTAAGAAAGAAACACATTTCTAATTATAGATTTTCTTTGTTGTGTGTGTACATAGTTGAAAGGTTAATTATTTAGATGCATTAAATAATAGAGACAAGATATATGTAGTTGATATTGGAGTGAACACGTTAGAATCAGAAACTATACATGTATATAGTATGGTATTGGAACAAATGAGAGTGAGATGTGAGGTTGATGGAACAAGTTGTGAGGAATAAATCAAATATGTTCTCACTTGTTAGTCTCTTTTAAATCCATTCTTTCTTTTCTTTTCACTTCTTCTCACTCATTCTCATCTCACAATATCAAATGTTGGTTTGAGATTTGACCTTAAACACACATTCATATAAAACTTCTACATTCAAGGAGCTCAAGTTATAATTTAAAAGATTGATTTCTAAAAAAAAACCTAATTATATTTTGATTGAAAACTCAATGACCAGTCCAAGATTATCTAGTCGTCTTGGTAGTTTCCTGAATAGGTTAAATAATGTGGATTCCTATCTCGGTTTTTTTTTCCTTTTTCGTCAAAAATATTTAATAAAATTAAGATCGGATACAATGTCGACAGTTTCTTACCCAACCCTAAAGCCATAAACCGACGATCTATTTTCGTTTTATTTACGAATTTTCAGTATGTGACTTTTAGCTAAAATTTCATAAATTTTCACAAAAGAAGTTAAAATTTTGAAATATATAACCGACGAATCTTTTCTACGCCAAACACTTGTGTTGGGGATTGATGAGTTGCTGCTGCACTCAGATTCTCAAGTATTGGTCAATTTGATCAATCGTCATGAAGACCACATTGATATTTTTGGTCTTCTCTCTGATATACGGAATCTCATTACGTCTTTTTCCTCGTTTTCTGTAGTTTTTATTTCTCAAACTGCGAACTCTGTAGCGTGAATTTTAATAACGATTGTTGAAATGGATAAAATTATGAGATTATAAAACGAGAGATCTCCCAATCATTTGGTGTCACATCAAAATCTTAAGTGATCTCACCCACCGGTTCTCTTGAGTTACAGCCGACAGCTTATAAACTGATGTCGTAATCTCAACACGTGTGTGAATATTATTGGATAATTAGTTGGGTCCCGATGTATAGCCAATCAAATTCCAGCATTAGATTCTTGACAGCGAAGCCTAACTCTCCTCAGAGTTTATCTCTTCATTTCATAGTTTCCTCTATTTATTTTTTTTCCAAATTCTAAAATCCTCACATCAAAATTATTTTCTATTTATCATTTGATTTATAATTATTTGGTTGTTAATCACAGTAATTACTAATTAATGATGTGTAATCTTATACTATAATTCAACAAAAAGGTTTTCTTTTCACGAGGTACGACTATCAATTTGAATATTTTTTTTCTGAATCGACAAAAGACCAATCGCCTTTTATATATATATA
>OVAN01000672.1:0-43269 GCA_900406275.1 Anastatica hierochuntica
GTGAATTGTGAACCTATCAAACTTGTTTAGAATGCATGATTAGAATCCAAGCGTCAACGCAAGTTAGTCTTGAGGTTTCTAATACATAGAGAATTGATACTACGTAAGTAGATCAGTTCTATATTAGTGTTTGAATTCAAGACGGTTTAAAACATGTTCCCTAGTCAATAATTCAGATCAACAATGAAATTTTTCCATGAGAATACCCAATGCCCAACTCTTCTTTGATTGATATACGACCCTATTGGTTCTTGCTTGCTTTCTTTGCTTTCTGAATTTTGATTTATTGCATCTCTTACAAGACATCTTTTTCGCTTTAGCCTGCTATTTGATATGAAATTCTACGTGCTACCTTTGATCTCTGTGGATTCGATCCCAAACCACTACACCGTACTTTCTGTGTGCTTGCAGTATTATCTCGGGTGAAAACCTGAGCTATCAAAAGTTTGAAGATATTTCAATTTCTATACCAGCCTTTATCTATTGTATTCTATCGAAAGATTTCACTGGATTCTTCCTTTTCCAAACACTTAGCTCCTGTCGACATTGATGTATACATTCAAGCACCTCTTTATTGTTATAGCGATTACTTGATGACCAAGCTCTAGCAACAAATTTATAAACAACTGGTTTCCCCACCCATCTTTCATCAAATCGAAATTGGCCTCGGTACTTATGTTTAGCATCGAATAAATGGAGCAGAACAGACTGATGGTATGAGCCAGTAGGGTCTAAAAAACCTGGTTAGCTGTAGGGAATAAACGACGCCATTCCTTGTTTCCAAAAGCCCGATCTAATTTACATTGTATCCCTAACTTATGTCTCATTCCGGCTCAAGTATAACTATTACCAGAACTTGGCAGTTCGAGCATCTGACAAACATCAATCATCTCTTCAAAATCCTTGAAAGATGCATCACTTCTCCTGAGACCTCCCAACTTTTCTCCGTTATGGAGAATCTCGTTAAAATCCCGATCAAACACCACTATTCCTTTTCTATTTGATTAAATATGTACTATATCCAAAATACAACTCCTAATTAAGATTACATTACACCCTGACCATTGTATTACCATTGTATTAACAAAAAACCATGTGATTATTTTGGAAATATTTTTGTCCACCGTACCCTTGTAAGCTCTTGCATTTTTGGGTTTCTCTTTTTTTCTTTTTTCTCTTTCTTTCTAACTTTTAATCCCCAACTACCTTGAGTTTCATTTATACTCTTTTAAAAATGTTAAATGAAAATTTTATATACACGAAAGATTTTTTTTCCATTATTCATATTTTGAGTTTTCCAAAACGAATATTTCTTAAAGAGTAGGCAAATTTTTTTAAAAATTCACCAACTATTTTTTTCCCATAATAATACACGAAATTTTCGACTACCATTTTAATACACAAATATACGAGATTTCAAAAATTGTAGACATTCAACACCCGTGTTAACAGGCGTTAGGGGGTTTCATGGAACCGTTGTAACGGTGTTATTTTCCTATTACACGTGCTTTTTAGCCGTGGTAAAAGACACTTATTTCCCCTTAATCAACACAAGTTAGAATAAAAAAACCCCAAACTGATTTCACAGTATAAACCTAAAATTCTCTCGTCTCAATCGAACTCTTCTCATGCTATTTTCTCATTGTGTATTTTTGAAAGGAGAAAACAACTAGTGATGACGCATGGAGAAGTGAGGTACAATTGGAAAATCTCCATTTCATGGATGAGTTTTGTTTAATTATTTTTACGAGATCTATGAGTATGAAATTGATTTTATGGGTATGTCGATAAACGATTGTGGGTCGAATATGTAGGAAGCTATGAGTACTTGTAAAGTTAACTTGTACATTGAGCATGGCGTGTCCATATGTATAATAGAACTTGTTGGTTATGGTGATGAAGCTGTTGAGGAAGAAGAAGTTGGTGATGGTAATATAGGTGCTCGGGAAGAAAAAGAAGAACAAGTAGACGAAGAAGAAGGCAAAGAAATATCAGAAGAAGTAGTGGATGGGTCACAATTTCAAACATTGTTTGGTTCGTATTTGAGAGGTAATAAAGGAGATGGTGAAATAAATGGTTCTGGTCAAAGGGAGACCGAAGTTGCTGATCACAATGGTGATACTCAAAAGGAGACAAAAGATGGTGATGATGATGAAGGTGAGTTTGAGAGACAATGCAAAGATGTTGAGCATCCATACCTAACACTTGACAATGATGATGAATGGTAAGAATTCAACTGTGACAAGAGCCATATCTCAAGAACCAATTACTCAAAAGAGAAACCACCACGCATGTGACTAAAGCAAACCTTCGACAATGGAGAGGAGTTAAAGGAACATTTATTTTAGGTATCTTTTGAAGACAAACTATGATGTCAAATTGTGTAGATGAGAGAAAACTAAGTTGGGAGCTGCTTGTATGAAGGAGAAATGCACTTGGAAGATATATTGTGCAGTTGAGAAACCAAAATGCAAGTGGATGGTGAAAATGAATAATGATTCACATAATCATGTGAAGATAAGGAAATCAAGAATGTTAAAGAAAGGCATTGTGGCAATGTTGTTCAAGGATGAAGTAAGAAGAAGACCTTGTTTCAATTGGAATCATATCAGGGATGAGATTATGATGAGGTAAAACATATCCATGTCAAAATGGATATGCACCAAAGCAAGAATGATTGCTTTGGATATGGTCATAGAGACTCGTAAGAAGCAGTTCGCCAAGCTATGAGATTAAAAAGTAAAACTCAGACGCTTTAATCCATACACGACCACTAAAGTGATCACAAATCCTACTGAAGATGGTAGGAAAGTCTTTGACAGATCTTATTTCTGTTTTAAAGTGTTGATAGATTCATGGAAGAGATCTTGTCGACCAATTATTAGTCTTGATGGTTTTTTTATGAAATGGAAGTTGAAGGGAGAGATCTTGGCTACTGTTGGAAGAAATGCAGACAATATAATTTATCCCATAACATGGGATATAATCAGGGTTGAAGACAATGACTCATTGGCTTGTGTTATTGACAAGCTTAAGACTGACTTTGATTTGGGTTTAAGAAATTGATTTAGTGTAATGTCAGATAAGCAAAGGGGCTGATAAATGTTGTTGAGGACCTTCTACACAATTCTTTGCACAAACATTATGCTAGACACATCTTTGCCAATTGGAGAAAGGCATATGACCAAATGGAGTATGAAAACTACTTCTGGGCAGTTGCATTCAATCCCTGTTTTGGAGAATATCAGCATAACATGGATGCGTTAAATAAATTTGATGAATGGAGTACAAAAAGGCATATGACCAAACGGAGTACGAAAACTACTTCTGGGCAGTTTCATTCTATCCCTATTTTGGAGAATATCAGCATAACATGGACGCGTTAAATAAGTTTGAAGGAAAAAGAAGACCTTGTTTTAATTGGACTCATATCAAGGATGAGATTATGATGAGGTACAACATATCCATGTCAAAATGGATATGCACCAAAGCAAGGAGGATTTCTTTGGATTTGGTCATAGAGACTCATAAGAAGCAATTCGCCAACTTATGAGATTATGAAGTAGAACTCAGACGCTTTAATCCATACACGACTTATAAAGTGGTCACAAATCCTACTGAAGATGGTAGAAAAGTCTTTGACAAATCTTATGTCTATTTTAAAATGTTGATAGATTCATGGAAGAGATCTTGTCGACCAATTATTAGTCTTGGTGGTTCTTTTATGAAATTAAAGCTGAAGGGAGAGATCTTGGGTACAATTGGAAGAGATGCAAAAAATATAATTTATCCAATAGCATGGGAAATAGTCAGGGTAGAAGACAATGCTTCATCGGCTTGAGTTATTGACAAGCTCAAGACTGACTTGGATTTGGGTTTAAGAAATTGATTTAGTGTAATATCAGACAAGCAAAAGAGGCTGATAAATGTTGTTGCAGACCTTCTATACAATTCAGAGCACAAACATTGTGCTAGACACATCTTTGCTAATTGGAAAAAGGCATATGACCAAATGGAGTACGAAAACTACTGGGCAGTTGCATTCAATCCCTGTTTTGGAGAATATCAGCATAGCATGGACGCATTAAATAAGTTTGATGAATCTATATATGAAAGTTTGCTCATAACTAAAACGAAGGCATGGTAAAGGGCATTCTTTACAAAGAGTGGAAAATTAGAGGATGTCTAAAACAATCTTCCAGAGAGTTTTAATAAAACAATCAAGGAAGATCGTAAGTTACCAATAATTAACATGCTTGAAGAGATTAAGAGTTTGGCCGTGAAGCGCAAATCTTGAAGATATGATAAAGTTCTCAAGTGCAAGACAGAGTTTTCACCGCATATCATGGAGATTCATTACAAGAATCAAAAGGATATCAAGTTCTTCTCGGTCATCCAAAGCAGTGAGAGTTTATATGAGGTTATAAAGCAAGAAAGCAACTATGATGTGTCTTCCTTACAAGCATTGTGCTTGTAACCAGTAGGATGTGACACGCACACCATTCAAAAATACAATCCATGTCATAAGTGACGTAAACCGTGATCCAGATGAGTAATTCTTTGTTTGGTTTTCATTTTCTTTATTTTTTTATTCTTCATTAACTCTATTACTTTCTTTTTTCAGCTAAATTGATGCATGTTACTTGAAAACTAAGTGACAGGAAAAATACAGAGACAACATTAGACCATTTAACAGAGAGGAGTTGTGGATTCAAACAAGAAAAGAACCTGTCCAGGTGCCTGAGAATTGGAGGATGCTAGGTAGATCCAAAAAATTATAGAATTAAAGAGGCTCATGAGTCAACTGCAAATCCTATAAAGGTGACAAGACATAGAAAATCAATTACCTATAGTAACTGTAAGCAAACTAGTCACCATTTAACAGAGACAACAGTAGACCATTTAATAGAGAGGAGTTGTGGATTCAAACAAGAAAAGAACCTGTCCAGGTGCCTGAGAATAGGAGGATGCTAGGTAGATCCAAAAAAATTCTAGAATTAAAGAGGCTCATGAGTCAACTGCAAATCCCATAAAGGTGACAAGACATAGAAAAACAATTACCTATAGTAACTGTAAGCAAACTGGTCACTACTTAGCAGCTCATTTACTTCGAACCTTAGCTGGATGCAGTCCTACGTCATGTGACCATTGTTGCTATAGAAGTCACACCACATGGATGCATCACTTTTATCATATGGGGTCCGCATCTTCATTGGCCACCTAACCTTCCCAGACAGATGTCCCAGCTTACCCACTATTTCGGCAGGGGATATCACTAGATTAGACATCTCCGGCCCTGTCATAGGCACGTACTTTTCATGTTCCACTTTCGCTAAGGGCCTTGGCCACGCCTTGGCGTTACCCTTAGTTAAGCTGTCGGCTCATGATCGAGGGTTGGATCTATCGTCCTGAGAAGCCTTCCCATGACTAGGGACCTTAGTAACAGCTTTCTGAGCGAACTGGGCTTTGTAGGTGTGATCTTCTTTCCCCTTGATCTGCGCACAGGCTTTGGAGATGACGTCTACCATGGTGTTACAAGGGTACTTTGTGAGCTATTTATAGAGATCACCATCATTCAGTAATCCCTGCCTGAAAGCGGAGATAGTTGTAGAGGTGACACAGTTTGGGACTGACACCTTCTCTTTGTTGAAGCGATGGACGTACTCTTTAAGCGTTTCGCCTTCACGTTGCTTAACGCAGTAAAGGTCATCAGAGTTGTGCCTTTGGATGCGGATGCTAGTGAATTTCTCAACAAAATAAACCATCAACGTCGCAAAGGAGTCGATGGAGTCATTAGCTAAGATGGAATAAAATAGTAATGTTGACCTCGTAAGGGTCACTTCTAACCCTTTGCACATGCACACTTTTATGTGTTCATGATTGACGGACGTAGTGAGAATTCGTTGGCAATATAGGGAGATATGTGTGTCGGGGTCTGAGGTCCCATCGTATGGAAATACGGATGGCCAAGCAATAAAGGGCTATGACATTGGTAAAAGGTATGTCAGTGTAGGAATTGGGAGTGCTTTTGATAATCGGTGAGCCACCCCTGGCAGTTGCTTGATCATATTCTCCAGGCTTCCAACCTTCCCGTTTGCAAGGCTTCTAGACCAGTGACCCCGTTAGCATTTCCTTTGTTAGGTTTGCTAGGACCATTACGATGGTAAGAGCCAAGGTCCGGGTAAGCCCTAAGCATGGATTCTGATGCACTCCACCTCCCTAGAAACTTTCATCGGCGTTTCATCTAGCGGTTGTGTCGATGAGACTCTCTTCTTGAACTTAACACGTTTCTTGATGTCGTCATCAAAGTCTGACATCTGAGCATCTCTTTCTGCTGCTAGAGCTTTGGGAGTTGCGTTTTCATCATCTAGCTTCTTCAATCGAGCTTCGTTCTCTCGTAACTTAGCTGAAATTGCCTCGTATTCTTCGAGGTTTGCTGCGAGGGTGTTGTCCTCTTTTGCCTCAGGTCAACTTCTTTGGATTGATTCTCGGCTGCGTCATTTGATGTAAATTCACGACTTGTGCTCGTCTCTATTTTGGAAGAACCGCTCGACTCACTCATGTTTTCTTTAGTTCTTATTGAAATCTCTCCCCTCCTTCTAGCACCAAACTGTTTGTGGGGGGGGGGGGGGTTTGTTAATTTTTTAGGGGAGGAAANAACAAAGATGTAAAAAAATATCTTTTATAAATTTCTACAATAACAAATTACAATGAGTGTGTAATGGGATACAGATCCTTGAAGTATGATTTTTTCTTTTGTATTTATAGTATCCGAATAAGAGTATTTCCATATTCTTTATGGATAATTTATACTTTCGAGCCTATCTTTACAATAAGGAATATTTCCATGATTCTATAAGCCAATTGTCTTTATCTCAAAGATTTAAATCAGATAATAGGGAATATTCACTTTGCATTGGCACGTGGCCTTGGCATGGTTATGTGTCCTTGGCTAAGACCTTGGTTAGCACATCCATCTAAGGAGGTTATCTATGTGCCCCCAATCTAGTTAAGCCTAGGCTCTAAGGGAATAAAATTACTCACAACACATATTATAAACCTATTTTTTTTAGAGAACAATCGATTGATAATAGTATTTTAGGTTATTCCATCAAATTTCTCTTTTTGTTTTATGTTTTATTCACTTTTTTTAGGCTAATAAAGCATGAATTCAACAATTTGAGGGCTACAACAATTATCTTTTAAAAATGAAATCTCTAGACATTAAACTACAAACGAATGGTTTTCAAAAAGGAAAACCTCCTCCCAAAGGCAAAAATCAGATCTGATTTCGTTTTACGGCATCGGTGACTCGTACAACACTGGCGCCGAATCTCGTGATAATGTCTACTTTGTTTTCATGCTTTCTATGTATCTTCTTAACACTTCTTTTTGCTTCTACGGTAAATTTCAATGGTGGTTCATTAACAATGACGGTTCATTGAAGAAACTAGATGGTGATGTTCTCTTTAAAGCAGATCTGACGTCGACAGTCTCAATCCGGGGGTATTATAGGGTGTAAGAGGGTAATCATAAGTGATAGATTTTGTTGTTTTTATGGATGTGTTACAGTTTTGGTTGTGAATTGATGGTTTTAGGATCTTGATCGTGCTCTCATTTTTCTCGGAGAAGTGCAGGTAAAGTCATGTTGGTTGGTTTAGGATATTTTTTGATTACTCTTCTTTTCATCATATAATTTATAAGTTAGTATCCATCCATCGCATTGTAGTTTAGGTGAATAATAGGTTTTCTCCCGTTTTCTTTTTATTGATCTGTTCTTGTAAGGCTAACCTTGTGTGGGGATGCATAGTTCTAGATTTAGACTTTTTCAGAAGAAGATTATATGGGTAGGATTTAGATTCTCGTTATTGGTTTTTATTTTAATTTCAATCATATGAGTGGGGTAAAGCAGTCATAGTTCAACAATCGTAGACTTTCTTTCGTTGTCGTTGTAGGCCTCTGCAACAGCTTTTTCCGACTTCATCGTTTTGTTTCGAGAGTTTTTTAAGGTCACTATATTCATCAAGTGTTTCTCTTTTTACTATTTTCTGACTTTTGTTATCGTTTGTCAAGTTTTAGATCCAGGGATGTACTTGTTATCCGCTGGCTTTTGGTTCCGAAGAAATTTCTGTTTTCTGTCGGCTTTGTGTAATCCATGTTATGAATTTTAATGAAATCTTTTAGACGAAAAAAACTACAAACGAATAGACACAACAACATCGTAACCGCTAAAGAGATTTTCGCTTTCTTTTAAAGATTCAAAAGCCATATTTTAACTAATATTTTAATAGAGTAAAACTTTCATAAATTAATAATATTGGAACTTGGAAAATTATTAATTTAAAAAGATATTAATGAATTGAGAAGTTAATATAATTTTAATTTCTAGGGAGAGTTTATTTTAAACTATAATCTTTAAATAAAATGTTAAATGATTATTTCTTAAAGCAAAATAAATAAACACATTTATGAAAATAATATTTACAAACTCGAAAGTATGATGTGGAATCTCAAGTATCGCAGTAAAATTGATGTTAATAGCATGTTAGACTATTTGTGTGAGATAATACATGTTAATGAATTTAAAATTTAGACAAAATTATGACTACTAATAATGAAGACGAGGAATATTGGGAAGTTGTTAAGTGGATTTTCAGATATCTAAAAGAGAATTTAAGTTTGGCGCTATGTTTCAAGAAGTCTGAGATGGGATTACAAGGATATGTTGATGTTGACAATAGAGGCGACATTGACAGTAGGAAGAGTACATCCAGGTATGTCTATACTTTTGGTGGTACTGCAATTTGTTGGGTTTCAAAGTTGCAGAGAATCGTAGCTCTATCAAGCTGTGAAGCTGAGTATGTTGTGGTAACAGAGGAAACAAAGGAAATGATGTGGTTACAATCATTTCTTCAAAAAAAAACAAATGAAATGATATTAAAAGTGCCATCGATTTTGCAAAGAATTCAGTCTACCATGCTCGGACGAATCACATACACCTTTGATATCACTTCATCAGATCAGCTTTAGAAGATGGAGTGTTGGTGTTTGACAAGATTCCAGGAAGTAAGAATCTGGCAGACATGCTGACAAAGGACGTGCCGTGTGAGAAGCTGAGGTTATGTCTAACCTCAGTTAGTTTGTTAGAGTAACAAATCTGAAGACCTGCTTCATTGATCAAGGTGTGAATACATATTGAAATCAGTCGTTAAGTGGGAGATTGTTAGTCACACATCACCATGGATGGTGTGTCGGCGGTGACGGCGCAGACGGCACGGACGGGGGCCGTAATTGATAGTCAAAGTAGACGGTGATTGTTTCGTCAAAGATCACGTCTCCACCAACTTCACTTTTTTCTATAAATAGATACCATGGTAAGAAGATAGAGATCATCCCAAATTGAAGCAAACAATAAGAATAATCTTCTTTTTTTTTTTTCCTTCGTTAGAGATTTAAGGGTAATTTTTTGAGTTTATTTGGGATAGGGTGTGAGTTGAGAGTGTTGTAAATTTTCCGGGTTGATAATAAAAAGATATGTAGCAGGTCCGGAGATTCGGAGACGTAGGCAAAAATATTGACTAAACTCCGTTAACAAATTTTGTGTGCGTTCTTTTATCGTTTCCGCAAAATTCCGAGTTACCGTTAATACGACGGTTATCTCCCTAACATTAATTTATAGTGTTTATTAATCTACTGAAATTTAATCTATAGAAATTCTATTGTATTTTTAAACTTAAAAAAATATTTTTGAAAGCCCTCGCATCCTTTCAATTTTTTTTTTATATGACTTCCTTTTTATGAAGCCCACAAAAATGGCTTTAACCTTTTTAAGCTAAAATCATTATTGGTAAAAGATGTAGAAATTAATTTAAAAGTCACAATCCCAACCAATACGCAAATTCATAAACAAAAACGGTTATTATTAGTCAAGAAAACTTATTGATCATATCAACTGAATGACTTAATACAAAAAATGGTTCAAACACTTATTATTATAAGATTCAATGTAACTTACTACCGCAGGATCCTACCATTTAAACAGTTTTTTTTAATTTATTCTTTTCATATCAAATACTTTTGGCCAAAGATAATTAGCATCACTGGTTTACTTCTCCACCTATAAATTGGACAACATAACCATTACTTTCTTTCACCAAACCGAAACATACTTCAAAAAATTATATAGTGGACTTCTTAAAGTCTTCTTTTGTTGCATAATTTCCAATATATATGTCATGTTGATGATAAAGAATGTGTTTTTACTCCTGTTAATTATATGCATTGCAACTTCGGTAAACGCTCAACTACCGGAGTTACCAAAATGTTTGTCGACATTAATGAATATTTCCGGATGTGTTACGGAAATATCTCAATCTATAATTACCGGCAAATTTGGTAACATAGGTCTCGTTTGTTGTAAAGCTTTTTTAGAAGCCGAAGCCAACTGTCTGCCAAAACTTCCGCTCAATCCATTTTTCTCTCCTATGTTAAAGCAACAATGTTCTAAATCTGTTTCTCCTCCAACCATATTGTAAGACAATAAAGAAATTATGTGAATTTTATTTTCACAATGAAGGTTAAGCTAATAAATGTTTTAAAAATCAGAAAAAAGAAACAGCTATGTTATAACAATAATAATGATGCTTTTTTAAAAAGAATTTGTGGTTTATATAATTCATGATATTGTCTAGTATTGATGTTTAAGAATTTGAAGAGTGGAGCGGTTTATTTTACTTTATTTGTCAAAAGCATAATATTAATTTAGCAAATATTACACATCAGAGTTTTCTAGACTTAACTAAGCCTTTTTAAGCTAAAGCATTAAAAACATTGTTTTCTCAACACAAAATGTAAATAAAGAAAAGAAATTGAACCCATTATGAACTTGTTGAAACTGAGACAAGATACCACATAATTAATTATTGAGACCGTTGGAAATAAGAAGATGGACTAATGCTTGAGAATTTGAAAGGACAACAAGAACCCTTCTGTCTTTTTCCAAAGCATCGGCCAACAAACAATTCATTGTTATGCCTCTGCCGCTAGTGCTGAAGAAACGACTCTGCAACGACCATTGGAGGGGTGGAATTGTACACAAAAATTGATATGAAACTCAACCCAAAAACTCTTAATTGGGTTAGTGGGTTCTACGCTTAATCAAAGAAGGAAAGAAGCCGTAAAAAGATTATAGGTACAGACTAGAGGATAATGATTATCTTTTAGTACCTTTAAGTTCTTTGCACTTTCTATTATTTTGCCTCAAGAATATATTTTCTTATTGTAACTGTGTGACCCATGACCCTGTAAAGTAACTTGTCTTTTCTCAGCTGGGCTTAAGCTTGACTTAAATGATTTCGGATCAACTCAATTCGAATAATTCTAATTCAACATTCCACCTTAACCCAAGTTTCACGCTGCCACAATTCCCTTTCACTTTTGTCTGATACAAACCACCATTAAAACACTAGATCCTGGCCATCTTCACTTCCTTGTGCCCAAAAATAAATCTCTTCTTGTCTCGTTTACACCACAAGACTTCTGCTCTCCTCTTTAATTAGATGAACCTCCCTTCTTGGTCGTCTTTGCACCAAATTTTTCGACAGCCATTGCAGATCCTCTACTTCAGATCTCAACGATCTTCAGCTTGCTCAGACATCCCTCAAAATTTTTTCCAGGTAACGTCTTTGTAAGCATATTTGCAGAGTTTACCGAAGTGTTTTTTTTTCTACTTTTACGGACTCATCTGTCACAATTTCTCGAATGAAATTTTATTTTACGGCTATATGTTTTTTCCTGCCATGATAGACAAAGTTCTTAGCTAGATAAATGGCAATTTGTGAATCGCAATTAATCTCTAGAAACTCTTGCTTGAACCCCATTTCTTCACAAATCCCTCGTAGTCAAATCTCTTCTTTTATTGCCTCTGTCATAGCCATATATTCTGCCTCCGTATTTGACAATGCTATTACCTTTTGCAAGGCCAATTTCTAGCTTATCGTGTTACCACCAACTGTGAAAACATAACCAGTGATTGATCTACATCTGTCCAGATCTCAAAAACTGAGTAGCATAAGCCTTTCACTTTAAACCCCTGCTTTGTTGTGAAAGTTAAGTTTATATTTAGAGCGCCTTTCACATATATCATTATCCATTTAACGACTAACCAGTGATCTTTTCCAGGTCTTGCCATAAACCTGCAAACCAGCCCTAAGGTATATGCAAGGTCAAGCATGGAGCCAACCATTGCATACATCAGACTGCCAACGACACTTGAATAAGGTACATCTTCCATCTTATTTGCCTGCTCTTGCTGTTCTTTGTCTAATAGGGATTGTAGTTTAAATTGAGGTTCCAAAGGTGTAGACACTGCTCTACAATCCCACATACCAAAATTTTTGAGAATCTTTGCTAAATAATCTTCCTGTGACAATGTGAGAATTCCTTTAGCTATGTCTCTGTGAATGTCCATACCTAAGATCCTCCTTGCTAGCCCCAAGTATTTCATTTCAAACTCAACACTTAAAAACCTTCTTTAACTTGTTAATCAAAACCATGTCTTTTGTTGTAATTAACATATCGACGATATACTACAATAGGTAGACCATGTTCTTATCCTTTGACCCTTTTAAGTATACACATGGGTCAAAGTCACTCATTTTATAACTTTGAGCTGCCATAAATGAATCAAGTCTGTTATTCCATTTCGTTGGCGATTGTTTCCACCCATATAAAGATTCTCTTAGCAAGCCCACTTTTTCTTCACTTCTTTTTAGTACATAGCCCTCACGTTGACTCATGTAAATTCTTTCCTTTAGAATTTCATGAAGAAATGCTGTTTTGACATCAAGTTGTTATAACTCCATATCTTGGTTTGCCACTACTGATAATAATAACCTAATAGAAACGTTTTCACCACTGGTACAAACACCTCATTGTAGTCAATCCTTTCAACTTGTGCAATACCCTTTGCAACCAATTTGACTTTGTATATTGGTTGTTCAATATTAGGTAGGCCAGGTTTAAACTTAAAAATCCACTTACAACCTATAACCTTCTGATTTTTCGGCTTATCTGTGAGATCCATGGGTGGTTTTTTTTCCAATGAATCTATTTTCTCATCTAAAGCTCCTAGCCAATGATCTCTTTCTTGACTATTTGAGGCTTTCTGAAAACTCTTAGGTTCCTCAAAACTTATAAGTTCCTCAAAACTTACAAGTTATGCACTATTTAGGGCATATGCTATGAAATCTGCATCCTCAAACCTTGAAGGTGATCTAAGGCCTCTCCTGACCCTATCCCTTGCAAGTAAATAATCACTAAGAATATTTGCCAATTAAGATACTGGAACATGTTGAGATTTTTTGTTCAACTCTGTTTTTGAGTCTGATTCTGATTCTGACCATGAAGTAGAACTCATGGCATATGTGCCCTGGTCTTCAATATTATGCGAGCTACCACTAGCTCCACCTTGATCAGCTGTCCGTTCTGTCCTAGGCTCCCCTAGAAGTTTGTCCAGATTACTACTAAACAAGACCTTCTTGCATGTATTCTTCTTTTCCACCAAATCTTTAGACACCTCAACAACTTGATTATCATTAAATAACTTTTCTTCATTAAAGATAACATCCTTTCTCACAACAACTTTGAGCTACTCTAGTAACCATATCCTATACCCCTTAGTGCCCTAAGCATCTACTAGAAACACTCCTTTGGTAGCCCTAGGACTTATCTTGTCTTTTACTGTATGCACATAGGCTAGGCACCCAAAACATCTCAAATGCTCATAGTTTGGAACTTCTCCTGACTAGACTGCCTCTGGCACTTGAAAGTTAATAGAGGTTGCTAGTGATCTATTTATTATGTAGACGACTAAGGATGCTGCCTCTGCCCAAAACTCACCAAATAACTTTGTTTCTGATAACATTGATATGACCTTGTCCATAATTGTCCTATTCATCCTCTCATAAACACCATTCTGTTGAGGGGGGGGGGGGCGTAAGGAGATGTTTTGTGCCTTTTAACACCAAAATCCTTACAAAGCTTATCAAGCTGTGCATTACAAAACTCCAATCCATTATCTGTCCTCAAACACTTCAAACTCTTCCCTGTTTCATTTTCAATTAACAACTTCCATTCTGAAAATGCCTTGAAAACCTCATCTTTGGATCTCAGAAAGTAGATCCATACTTTCTTTAAGAAGTCATCAATGAAAGTAAAGAAGTATTTAGCCCCTGAGAGACTTGGGGTTACATTTGGTGAATCCCAGATATTTGAATGCACATATTCTAGGATCTCCATAGTAGTGTGTTTAGCCATCTGAAAAATTTGCATGTGTGATTTCTCCATTGTACATGCTTCACAAAATCCCAACTTCTTAATATCACCTTGTTTAAGATATCCTTCGTTTGCCAGATACTCCATAGACTTCACATTCATATGAGCTTGCCTTGAATGCCATAGTCTCGTCTTATCCTCTGAAATCTTTGCCACATTAACTTGTGGTTGCCTCACTGTTCCTAACAAGTAGTATAGGCCATTCTGATAATGTCATGACAGTACCTTCTGATCCCCTTTGAAGAAGTTTATCTTATAATCCCCTCCACTATATCTGCAACTTGACTGCTCAAGTTTTCTAAAGGAAATAAAGTTCCTCCCCATTTCGGGCATGTATCTCACATTGCTTAAAGTGACAACCAAGCAATTTGTATTGTCAATAGTGATCTTTATAGTTCCTTTGACTAAACAATAAGTATTGTTCCCCATCAAAACCATGTTTTCTTCAAATTCCACTAAGTCAGACATAAGTTCTTTTCTTGGAGTTATATGGAAAGTGTAACCAAAATCCTGAATCCATTAATCCTCTGATACAACTAGACAGTCTGTCAAAGCTATTGGTTCAGGTAGAGTGACTCCAATATTTGCTCAGTTCTATTTTCTTTTTGGTTGTCCTGACTTCTTCCTTTCAGGACAATCTCTTTTCCAGTGATTTTTATCACCACAAATCCAACAGCCCTTATCTGTCTTCCCATTGTTTCGTCCCTTTGAATTTGACCATTCCTTGCTCTTAGATCAATTTTTCCAATTATGTTTGTTATTGTTCCCTTGTGACCGTTTATCAAGCTTTCCTCTTGACTCAACCATTAATCCTTCAGGTTGTTAGCCTTTTGTTAGTAATCCCTTTTGCTTTACTTCTGTCTCCTTAAAATACGTATATGCTACCAGCTCCCTAACAGTTAGGGTCTCCTTTCCTGAGCCATACTAGAGAGTATGAACCAATGGCTCATAGGCTGATAGAAGACTTGATAATAGTTGAATTGCTTGGTCCTCATATGAGATATTAATGTCCAAACTAGCTAGATCAGCTATAAGCTTCAAGAATGTATCCTCATTTTCTTCACTGGACTTATCCTCCTCCATCTTAGAATTTCTTCTTTAAGAAGATCCTATTTGGAAGAGACTTAGTTTGATAGTCTATTTCCAATGCTTTCAACATTCCCAAAGCAGTAGTCTCATGCATGATTTTTCTCATAATCACATCGCTTAAGCATGTGCTAAACAAGCTTATAGCTCAAAGATCTTTATATGCCCTCTTTGGGTCTATCTTGACTTCATCACCTTCCACTCCATTTCATGTATAAAAAAATAGTGTAGTGTCCTCCTTGTTATTAAGGAGCAAACCTTGAATCTGTAATTGTCCTTGCATCTTAACTTTCCATAAACCACAATCACCTTTACTATCAAACTTCTCTATCTCGAACCTCCCTGGTGTTGGATCCATCTTGATTTCAGTTGCTTATGCTTTCTTTATTACCTGCAGATAATGAAGAACAACAGAAATCCAAGGATCAACAGCAGTTGAAATCAAATCTCGGTTAATCAATTAAAGAAGAATTGATTCATCTATTATGGTTAGAGATACTCCCTGAGATCTAACTACTATCTACATGATTCTAGAAGATTGTAACTGGGAAGACTCTTCCCGATCCTTTGCTTTCTCCAGAACCAGTAAGTTCTATGGATCGATATACTTGAGAACCTTTAAATCTAAAAACCACCAAAGCCTGATTCTCCGATACCACTTGTTACAGATTCATGTGCGAATCTCTTTCTTTGTTCGATCTCTCTCTCTCTCTCTACTCACTTGTTTATCGTATGATTTGCAACTTATAGATTTACAAGAAAGAAAATTAAAGAAGAAGAACTAAAAAAGAGACACACAAAGTTTATAGAGTTCTCCAAACCTATGGTACATCTCTCTTCATGACCGAGACCTGAGAAATTAACTCAGATCAAGTCGTGTTACAAGTAGAAGAAGAAGCTTCAAGAGTTTCTCAACAATGGAAGAAAAACCAATTTTCTCTATCTTGAAGACGATGAATCGAGATTCTCTCTTTCTTTTATTGCTGTAACAAACTATAACTAACTCTTCTGTTAGTCAACATAAGACCAATCATAAATGAGTTTGGGGTTTCTCATAGATGATTTCATGAACCTGTGATGGTTAGGTTGTTAGATTGGAGAATTATCAATTGACCTTCATTTGTCTTCGTGTTTAATGCTTGAATTGGCTTGATCACCTAGTTCATGAACTTAGGTTTTTTACACACCGAAAATGTTCGATGAAATTCCTGAAAGAAAGATAAGTGAGCAAATTGTCTTAGACCAATGGAAATTAATGTGTAAGAAATTTGAGAAGAAATCAATCCTATTTAGACTACATGTTTAGGATTCAAAACTCAACGGAAGTTAGTGTCTGGCATCCTTAAGCATAGATAGTTAGCGCTACGGAAGTAAGTTAACTATAATCTTGTGAATTGAGTTCAAGAAGGCTCTTAATTTTTTCCCTGACAACAAATCTAGAATCCTAATGAAATGATTTCCTTGAGAACACACTGTACCCATCACTTTTTCTCTGATAGATTTACGACTGCTTGCTTCGTTGCTTTCTCTGTTTATTTCGATTTACAACATCACCTTACAACTCTTCTTTCTCGCTTTAGCCCGCGTTTGATCTGATATTTTTTCGTGCAACATTTGGTCTCTGTGAATTCAATCCCGAACCACTACAACATACACATCTGTACGCTTGCAGTGTTCTCTTGGGTGAAAACCTTAGCTATCAAGTTTTTTGACGTCGTTGTCGGGAACCAATAGTTAGTCTTGGAGCTTAGGATCACTGCGTGCTTAAGGCATTTATTTTATTTCGTTTAATTCCTTCTTTTTCTTTTATGTTTTTATGCTTTCAGGTGAATGAACAAACCTCACACTAAAAGCCAAGGAAAAGAAAATCTTCTTGAGTTTGAGCTGAAACTTGGGCGTCTAGAGAGGCAAAAGAGGAAATAGAAGTCACTTGAGGGTAATCTGGAGTCTGAGTTCGAAGATACTCTGGGTGAAAATATGGAGAACTTAAAGATCTGGAACAATCCTCTTTTCCCTAGAGCTCTGCCGAGAATCAACAGATCAACTAGCAAAATGTTGCAGCTGTGGGGCAACACGGCGTGAATAAACGTCAACAGAGGGTGACTTTGGTGCAATATGAATCTCTTGAGGCTTTCTATGGGAATCAAGCTGAGATTCGTCCGCCTCCTATTAAAAGGAGAGACTTAAAGATCAAGACTGGTCTCATCAATTTGGTGCGACAAAATTAATTTCACGGGTTGCCATCCGAGAACCCAATGCACCACTTGGATAAGTTTGAAGCAATCGACAATACCAGTCATCATAATGGGATATCTGCTGAAGTTCTGAAGTGTAGATTATTCATCTTCTCGCTTAACGACAAGGCTATGAGATGGTACAACAGTTTGGAACCAAACTCTTTGACTACTTGGGACGAGATTAAAGCAGCTTTCTTGGGAAATTTCCTCACGAAGTCTCAATCTATGTGTCTCAGAAACTAGATCGCTGGATTTCAGCAACTGGGTACAAAAAGTTTCCATGCAGCCTAGGATAGATTCAAAGAGTATACGAATTATTGTCCACATCACGACTTGCCAAACTGAAATCACCTAAACATTTTCTACAATGGGGTTGAGGGAAAGTATCAGAACGCCATAGACACTGTAGCAATGGTGATTTTATGACGAAGATTGTGGAAGAAACGTACATGTTGGTGAACAATATGGAGAATAGCCAAGCAAATCGTAGGTCTGATTTTGCTCGAGGTAGAGGAAGTGTACCCGTAGATTCAAAGAGGATTAATGATCTACAGTCAAAGATTGATGAGCTGATCAGAAGAGATCAGAATGGAATACACTATGTTGGGGAATGGAATGACGTATCAATGTTCCAAGAGCAGAAGATCAGAAAAATGTACATTGAAGGCCAAGGGAACTATGTAAACAAAGGTTTCAATCAGCAGAACTAATTTCAGAACAAGCCTTTTGGTCAGAGCTCAAGTGTCTTCAATCGAGGATATCAAAATAAGGATCAGAATCAAAACTGTATTTTTGGGAACAATGGATATCAACAAAATAAACAATATGGTTCAAGGGGTTTCAAGAACAATTACCAGTCTGGTTACCAAAACCAGAACCATGGACAATCTTCTACATCATCCCAAGATAGTGATCTGAAGAAAATGCTACAACAAGTGTTGGAGAATCAAACCAAGTTCGAGACAGACATAAATAAAAAAGTGAACAACATGTGGAGTGATCTCAATGGGAAGTTCGAAACATTGAGTACTCATATGAACTTCTTGGAAACTCAGGTGCCTCAAACTTCTGCTGGAAATCGAGCACCAACGCGAATTTTACTAGGGAATCCAGAGAGTAATCCAAGGAGTATTGTAGTGCTATTATATTGAGAAGTGGAAAAGAGATTCAAAATACGTCCACGACAATTAGACAGGGATCGATCAATCCCTGCACATGGATCAATCGATCCATGCCAAAAAATACTTTGCATACATCTGGACAGTTAGACAGGGATCGATCGATCCTTGCACAAGGATCGATCGATCCTTGTCCAGACGTGAACACACCGGTCTCAGATGATAAAAAGAAGCACTTGGAGGTTGATGATGAATATTTTCCACCCGCCTTATCTTCCTAAGCCTCCATATCCTTCAAGACCCTGTCAAAATATCAAGGAACGCGAGTATGATAAGTTGAAGAATCTTGTCGGCAAGTTACATGTGTGGTTGCCTTTCGTAGAGGTAGTCAAGATGATACCTTCTATTAAAAGGTACATGAAGAAGATTCTCTCAAATAGAATGACCTTAGAGATGGGTGTGTCAGTGCTTACTGCAGAGTGTAGCGCAGTTCTGCAAAACATCGCACAAGAGAAACGCGAGGATCCAGGTCCTTTTGTATTACCATGTAGGATTGGATCGCTTAGCTTTGAGAGATGTCTGTGTTATTTGGGATCTGGAGTTAGTGTCATGCCATTGTTTATGTCTCAGAGGTTGAACATGGTTGACTATAAGCCAACCATGATGTGCAGAATGGTTAGATTGACTTGCGTTTGGGGCAATTGGATATGCACTTCAACATTGAGAAGTCAATGAAGAAGTATACCATTGATGGAGATACATTTCGGGTATACACATTGAATGATATAATTGAGGATTCTGTGGAGGAGCTTTACACGGAGGATCCACTTCAGGTTGCCTTAGAGAAGATTGAGACCAAGTTAGGTTTATTTAATGGAGCACATTGGAGATTGCTGAAAAGAATGACGTCAAAGAAGTCCCAAATGGAGACATTCATTATATTGTGGGAAAACTCAAAATCAATAAGAAGGAAAGGCAGAAAGAGCTTACGATTAAGGAAGGTCCTAAGATAACTTTGATCCCTCAAGGATACGATGGAAGCGCGATTGAATATAAAGTTAAGCGCAGAGGTAAGTCTAAACCTTTTTTCAAAGTCAGAGCCATCCTTACACCTAAGTTCAGGGAAAAGGGCCAAGCAGCTGTGAAGAAACTGATGAACTACATTCGTCAGCTAAAGATGTTCGACAGTGGAGCTTGTTTCGGAGCGAGTTCCAAGACTCTACCTGACTGATTCCTTGGCCACAGTGAAGTCAGGCTCGTGATTATAAACAAGCGCTAAATGGGAGGCAACCCACTGGTTAGTTTTTCTTCTCTTTATTTTTCTTCTCGCATTTTGTTTGAATTTTATTTCTCACCCCTTCTTTGGATTTGTTTTCACATCGAGACGGTGTGCGATAAGTCTGGGGGAGGCTACATATGCTTGGTGTTTTCTTTTTGATGTTTTATTTTGCGTCATTTTTCATGTTTTATTGAGTCAGTCCTTACGGATTTTGGTGCTTTACGATGATTTTAGACTATTGACTCTGTGCATTGCACGTCATTTTTTATTCCTATTGATTATTTTACTTGAGCTTTTAGCATAGTCAAACCGGAATACCTCATGACCAAACTCCCTGCTAGAAATCTTTGGAACTCATGTTTTTGTCAGAACGGTTTTTAACTCTATTTATCTAGACTACTAATGAACTTATTTGCTTTGATCCAAGAAATTGAAATCTGAAAATCAAACCAACCATTCAGGTTTACATCCCCATTTTTCTTCCACTCTTTTCGGTAATACTGAGTTACCCGACTCAATTTTAGTCTCGCACCACACCTTCACTCTATCTCATTGAATCTCCATGCATTTCTCTTTGATCTAATATGCACACATGTGCAAAAACAATGGAGAGAATAGGGTAGACATGATCCTTCTGTTACTTAGGTAGGATTGAACAATTTAGGTGGTTTAGACACGGTCGTGAGTAACTATGTACTCTGTTTTGAGTGTTTTAGAGGTTTAGATGGATGTGTCGCATTTTTTCGTGCTGTATGGGTGTTCTATGATTAAAATGTCTATGTAATGCTGATTTCCACCAGATTTTCGTATAAAAAAATGAGAATTGCATATTATTTATTTATATCTGGGTGTGGAATCAATATTTACATGTATTTTGTAGTTTAAATGCACCATGAAGATTGCACATGTTTGGTTTACTTTAACTTTATTTTTTGTACTTGGGTAGTTAGGGGTCATGGTTATCAATATACTCTTTCTCTTCTGCGATTTTGCATAATGTTTTGCATCCCGACGCATATTTGAAACCCCAAGACACCTTAAGCCGCAGCACTAAAAGCCATTTTATTTCCTAGCCCGAAATTTCTGATGTTGAGTTCTCTGGTGAAAAATTCTCACGCTTATATGAATGAGTGTAGAGAGTTATTAACATGAATGATAAGCTTGTAGGTTTAAAGTTAGCAGTATGGATGGGCTTTGGAGGTCATGCAGGGATTCTTAGGAAGAATATTCTAACCGTCTCAGGTCTATGTGGTCAGCGAATCTGGTGCAGAGTAAAGTCCACTGATTGTACAAGGTCCATTTTGTTTTCAAACTTCTTTTCCCGTAGGCTTAATCTTTGTTTCCTTTACTTGGAACAAACAAAGATTCAAGTCTGGGAGATTTGATGTATTCGTATTTTATGAGTTTTTATCATGGTTTTATTAGAGATATATGATATATTAATATATATATATGGTTCTCTTTGGAAGGATTTTGTGTTCTTTAGTATTTTTCCAGGTGATAAGCTTGATGTGCAGAAAAGATCACATGTTGGATGGATTACAAGCATCGAAGGAAGCGTCTTTGAAGAAATGAAGCATCCAAATAGTGTGACAGGGATCGATCGACCCTTGTCCCAGGATCGATCAACCTCTGTCCAAGGATAGATCGACCCCTGTCCAAGATTCGATCGATCCTTGTCACGATGCAGACCAGAGTTTTCGAACCAAACCGTGATTTCAAGAACCAATTACATGTTTAGTACCTAAACTCGTGTTCAAACTTTGATTATGTTGTTTTCTGAGATTTAAGCAAAGAGAGAACATTGTAACCTAAGAGGGACAAATTAAAACTTGTACTTCGTTTCTGAGAAGATTTCTGAACCCTTTTACTCTTTCAGTTACAATTACAATATGTTTTCCTTTGATTTCTTTTGTGATTGTTCTCTAATTATGAGTGAGTAGTCTTCTAGCTGGGTTTAGGATTTATCATAGGAGATTTCATGAATATGTGATGGTTAGGTTGTTAGATTGGAGAAATATCAATTGATCTTCGTTTTTCTTTGTGTTTAATGCTTGAATTGGCCTGATCACCTAGTTCATGAACTTAAGATATTTCATGCACCGAAAGTGTTCGGTGAAATTCCTGAAAGAAAGATATATGAGCAAATTTTTTTAGACCAATGAAAATTGATGTCTAAGCAATTTGTGAACAAATCAATCCTATTTAGAATGCATTTTAAAGATTCAAAACTTAATGGAAGTTAGTGTCTAGGATCCTTAAGCATAGATAGTTAGCGCTACGGAAGTAGGTTAACTATAATCTTGTTAATTGAGTTCAAGATGGCTCTTTATTGTTTCTCTGACAACAAACCTAAAATCCTGATGAAATGATTTCCTTGAGAACACCCTGGACCCACCGCCTTTTCTCTGATAGATTTACAACTGCTTGTTATGTTGCTTCCTCTACTTATTTCGATTTACAGCATCACCTTACAACCTTTCTTTTTCTCTTTAGCCCGCGTTTGATCTGATAGGTTTTCGTGCAACCTATGGTCTCTTTGGATTCGATTCCAAACCACTACAATGTACACATCGGTACGCTTGCAGTGTTCTCTTGAGTGAAAATATGAGCTATCATCTTCTCTCAGCTAGACTTAAGTTGGACATAAATGATTTTTGATCAGCTGAAATCGGATCATTATAATTCAACACTTACCATCTCTACTGCCAATAAAGCTTTGTAGAGAAGACTGGTTAATTTCTCGGAATCCAATTGCTCTAGTAAACCCATACAAAAAGTTTTGCTTGGTTAATCCCGTCATAGGAAGAGTATGTGAATCTTTAGCTACAATAAGAAAGTCTACATTTGTAATCCCGTGTGACAGAGCTAATCCTTGAATAGGGACCAACCACAAGACGAAGCAAAAGAGCAATGAAACAAAGCGTGAGTCATTGCTTCAGACAAAGCACTTCTAGTGCAAGCTAACTATGATATAATTCCTTCCACACCATCTGAATTTACATAGTGAGTGTCTATTCTTTCCAGAGAACCCTGTTCATTTTGGGACCCTCCACAAGGTAGTTTGCCAATTAAAATTTAGCTGCCTTTCTCGTAAATCATCATAGAAATGCTGTTGGCTACAAATAAGGGAAATAAGATGCATGTATCTATACTATTATTAGGAAAGTAACTTTAGTGGTAAAATTTCATTTGTTTTAAAAGATGACATGGATGAGAAAAAATAAAGATATACATAATTTAATATTAGTTTAATTAAAAAGATAACCTTAATTAAAAAAAGTGAAAATATAATATTTTTATTTTGTTATTATTTTAATAAATATTACTGTAATGCAAATTGTTTAGGGTTTTTTGAGTGATTCTTTGTAGGAGAGAGAACAAGAAGAAAAGATGCAATGAATTCTTTATTGATATGTAAAGAAATCGATTGCAAGATATGAGTATTGAGCTCTGATTTTCGGATCTCTGAATTAGGGTTCTTCCCTTTGTATTTATAGTATTCGAATAAGAATATTTTAATATCTTTTATGGATAACTTCTAGTTTCGAGTCTATTTATACAATAAGAAATATTTCCATAAATCTATAAGGCATTTTCCCTCCATAAATCTATAAGGCATTTTCCTTTACTCTAAGATTTAAATCGTATAATGACGAATATTTGCTCAGCCCTGTCTCATGGCCTTGGCGTGGCTATGTGTCTTTGGCTAAGGCCTTGGTAAACACTTTCAACCAAGGGGGTTATATACGAGCCCCTGATCTAGCTAAAGCTAGGCTCTAGGGAATAAAATTACCCACAACAGTTGTCCCCCACTCTTCATTTCTTACGTGTAGAATTTGAAGAGTAAATTCTTTCTTACGAGACTTTAGATTCAGCCTTAGTGCAAGATTGGCCCCGTAGGCTAAACAATTGCGATCAAAGCCATGGTCGTTGTCAATATCATTGGCCTTGTTTGCTAAGGCTTTGTCCTTGGTGACTAAACGCTAGCGTTAATGAGCCGTACTTGCTGAGGCATTTTTAGGCCGAAATTTGATAGCAATATCTAGAGCTGTTCGATTATGGCCCACCACAGTTAGGGTTAGATAGGCGGGAAACTGGAGAGTCCCAGTCATTTCGGACTTATCAGCTTTCCATTGCGTCAAATCAAAAGCTCTCTCCTCTAGAAACCGTTGAATACTTCACGTCTCCGGTGAGTTCTTTTGTTGTTTTTCGATAACTCGCACTTTTCTTTTTCCTTCTCCGTAATGTCGATCTCGTTGATGCGATTTAAGGAAATCATCACGATTTCATCTTAAGGTTTTACTTTTAGCGATCTTTTGCGAGGGCATTGATGCATGTCTTGACCATTTTGCTTATGGTTCATAGATCAATAGCCTTTCCGTCTTTCGTATCTTCAACCACTTCGTCTTCTTTCTAAGGTAAATTTCTTCTTGGCCCCGTTTTCTTTTGCTTGGATCTTTCTAGGATCGCGATAGGGTTTTTAAAAGAATGTAGCCTTTTTAGAAAGCCTCCTAAAGTCATCGTGGATCTTGATCCTCCATCGGTTCTCTCACAAGATAACTTGGAAAAAGTGCGAGTTCTCTTTGCTCTACCCTCCAGTCTGCCCCTTCAAAGTTTAGGAGCTCACCAGAGGGCCTCTGAATGCGGCCCTGGAAAGATCATTATCCAATAGGTTGGAGATAGCCAATAGGTTGGAGACATGTCCCAACCAATATTCTCCTTCTACCTTTCGCATCTTGACCTCCATCCAGGTCCTGGCAGAACTTAATTCCCTGAAGGTTGGGGTTGATAAGGTTCTTTACTCTTATTAGTTTTTCTTCTATAAGGGCAAGCCTCAGAGGTATCACCTCCACCTCAGGCATGCTAGAGAGGCCCTGGTGGATGACTCGCCACACCAGGTATGGAGGCCCAATGACAAGGCTTTTAGGGACCGCTAGTTCTTCCTCACAGTGGAGGCAAACCGAAGGTTTAAGATGATTTATGCGTAAAAAGGTATGTAAAGTTGATTTATTCAATAACTTCATGGCCTCGCTTACACCTTACTTTTGTGTTTGTTTTGTGATTGTGCAGGGGTGAAGACTCTGGCTCTAGAGGTAGGTAGGCAGGGGACAAAAGCGATCCTTCGTGTACATAAGAGCTTTAGGTTTGTACACTTCCTGGTTAGCGAACACATCTTGGGGTTAACCGCCATCTTCGGTAAGCTAATCACCTTGGTGAACGTAAGTCCATTGGAAAGGTTATGCTTTTCTGACTTTTTATATTATCTCAGGAACATATATGAGTAAAAGATCTGAGAATGTGGCCTCCGCATCGCTTCAAAAATACTTGGCAGCCAACGCCAAGCTAACTGATGTAAAATCCAGTTCTAGCGACACTGTTGTTAAGGAGAGCAAGCCTCCGATGAAGAGGACGGACAAGACCCCAACTGCCTCTCCTACTGTCAATAAGCCTCGTCTTGCCAAGGATGCCCCCAAGACTCGAGCCTCCATAGAAGTTCCTGCCTCTCAACAAGATGCCCTGGTCGACCGTTTCCTAGCCATAGATGTGGCTGATATAGTTACCAAACAGGCTCGTTTTAAGGAGAACCTCTTTTCCAAGACCATTATGGTAAGTGAAGATTAGTGTCTCTATCTAAAGCCTTGGGTAATTACTTACTTTCTTCTTTCACTGCTTGCAGATTCTAGCACCTATCCATCTCAAGGGTAGAAATGTTGTAGCCCTAGAGGAGGATACCACCAAGGCCCGGATAGCCAGTGAGGATGCTCTTGCAGAACTTTCAGTCGAGAAGAAAAAGGATGATGTTTTGCATAAGGAGTCTGAGGCTAGGGCCAGGAGGTCAAGGAGTTGCGGGAAGAGCTAACAGCTACCAAGGAAGCGTTGGCAACGCCTAAGGGGAGGAGACTCATTTGCAGGCCATAGTGAAGGCCAAACCCAAGTAGCTGGACCAGGTCGTAGCCAAAGTGGACATCGCTGAGGGTGTTGTTGAGCTGAAGGTCAAATGGGAAATGGCCATGGTTTTCTTGACTTGAATGTACAGGGGATGGCCTTTGCCCGCCTTTGACTTTGAAGTCTAGGAGGTGCGCCGTATGGAGACGCTGCTAAAAGGTGAAACGAGTCCGCCCATGGAGGTAACGTTGGTTTCCGTGGCTTCCGATCACCCTGATTTCCCCAACTTCAAGGATCCTCCCGTCGTGAACCCCCCTCCCAGAAGAAGAAGAAGAGAAGAAAGAAAAAGAAAGTGCCCCCGGGGCATAAATTTTGTTTTTTTTTATCGATTGCGTTGGATTCTACCAACGTTTCTCCGTTTGAAATGGTCCCTTCGGGGGCTTCTAAACATAGGGCCATTGTGCCCCCATCTCGAGACAAGGCCGCAAGGCCCTAAACACTGCTTCGGCCCTAGTGGTCGAAAACCTTTATTGTAATAGGCCTCTAAGGCCTTTTATTGTTCTTCTCTGCTTTCATGCTTTTGAGTCTTCTCTTATGCAAACACTTTTCATTTCCCAACAGTGCCTTACTGATGGAATCGTCTTTGGGCCACCTATAGGTCTTCTGAGGATTTAGACCATGGACCCCAGGTTTAAATCTCTGGAAGTTGGCTGTCAGGATCTCGGTAGATCAATGTTTGGCTCGTCTTTGGTTCTGTAAATATGGGTCCCATAGCCCTAAGTTACCCAAGGTCTTTATGAATTCCTAGATTCTTCACCTAAGCCCTGGGGAACATGGTCCTGGAGACCCAAATGTTCTCATTGACAGACTATTCAAAGCCATGCCATAGGGCACATAGCTTTAGTGAACTATGGTGTCTTAGGCATTAGATTTATGAATCCTAAGATTCTGTATCTAAGGCATGGGGCACATGGCCCTAGAGAACCAAAGGTTTGTTGTTGGCAAACTATTTAAGTCATGCAATGGGGCACATAGCTCTGGTGAACCATGGTCTCTTGGACGTTAGAGTTACGAATCCTTTAGATTCTTCTTCTAAGCCCTAGGGCACATGGCCTTGGAGAACCAAAGGTTCATAATTGATAGACTACTTAAATCTTAACGGTGAGAGGCCAGGTATTAATACCTTTAAACTTAGGATTCGCGAGCTCAGAAGTGTTTAAATATCACATCGTAGTCTTGTACATAGATCTTTCAGACTCTTCGTTTGAGGGCACATAGCATTGGTGGGCACGTGGCCTTAGTGAGTTTCTTAAACTTGGTGTGCACTAGGCCTTTGGGCACATGTCCTTAGGTGGACTCATGGTCCCTGGGACAAAGTCCGTGATCAGGGTACTATCTTTTAGTGAGTGTCGTAAACTCGATGGACACTAAGCCAATGGACACATGGCCTTTTTTGGACTTGTGGTCCCTTGGACATGTAGCCTTAGTTTTGTGGCCAATATTGTTATCATACAGTTTAAATATTTCTATGGGTCGCGTGCTAGAATGTACATGGATGCACATGTTCCATAAGCTTTGCTAACTCGTATAATTTTGATGCATTGCATCAACAATCATTAGTAGCTTGTCTACACCTTTGCTTGGCTTTTCAGCCATGGTTTTTGGAGCTTGTCTGCATTAGATGGACCATAATTATGAGCTTGTCTGCATTATATGGATTTTTAGCCATGGTTTTCAGGAACTCGTCTACATCATTGCTTGGCTTTTCAGCCATGGTTTTCAGACCTTATCTGCATTATATGGATTTTTAGCCATGGTTAAGAGCTTGTCAGCATTATATGGACCATAGTTAGGAGCTTGTCTGCAGTACATGGATTTTTGACAATTACTTGGCCTTGGTGAGTTAAGAGTTGTACCATTTTCCCCTAAACAAGAGTTAGAAGCATTCGTAATGCTTGTGACTTTCTCTCTATGGATTGCCAAATTTTCCTCGGTTGATTTTGACCTAGATTTCATGGTCAACCCGGTCTGTAGCATTGCTGGCGTGGTCTAGTGGTTTTAAGAAGCGTTTAATTTATACCCACATTTTCTTTTTGAAGAATAGCTAGGCTCTAAATCGCTCTGTTGCTGAAAATTAATTGTAATCTAGAATGCCATAACATACTAGACAATATATTATAAGTATAAAAACCTAAATCCTAATTAAAACCAAGCCTCTTATCATGGGTTCCATGGTTTGTTGAACGCCACTGACTAGGGGCTGAATTACCTTGATCGATCTCTAACCTAGCGCTAAGCTCTTCTATTGCCCAGAGCCTTGCCCCCTGGCAGACATACATTGTTGGCCTCTGAAGTTCATTTGCATGGTAAGGTGTTCCGACAAAAATTTCCATGGGCATGGCTTGCGGGTGAGATTGTAGGGTGATGGCTTTCAAGGTCATGTGATAGCATGATCGAGCATACTTCTGGTTTCGCTAATCTCTTACTACTGGTCTCATGTCATGTATCCATGGTCTTCCTATGGTGTTGTTGTACACAACTGGGTAATCCCCGATTAAAACTTATTTCTTCGATTGACGCCTCCAACGTAGGCTGACAGGATCACCTTGTTGGTAGTTTGATTTACCTCATCGCTAAATCCAACCAGATAGGTAGACTTTCTAGTGATTTCTTATTTGTTTAACCCTAGCCCTTCGAAGGCGTTGGCAAAGAGTATGTTAGTCGAACTACTGCTATCGATGAGTACTTGCTTCATGAGGCAGTTAGCAACTTTCAGAGATATCAATTGTCATGGTGTGGTAACATCACTTCCTCTTCGGCGTTAGCGATGAAACTTATGACATCATCCAGGTAGTCTCTTCTGACCACCATAACATTTGTTCTTTGGTGAGCCTTAGCGCGGGTGCTTCGTTTGGCGGCAGAAACAATTACCCCTCTTACTTCTGATAGTCCAGTGATGAAGTTGATAACCCGGTATTACCTTTGCGAATCGGATCTTGCTCTAGTCGGGCCATCGTTTTTAGTCTGTTCATGAATGAGGGCCTTTGATTTTTCCAAAAGCAATTCCCAAAGGTATCCTTTCCTTAGCAGCTCGTTCATTTCAAAATTTTGTTGGATGTAGTCCTCCGTTAAATAGCCATTGTCGCTATGGAAATCACACTACTTGGATAGGTCCCTTTTATGATGTGGGGTTCTTATCTTGACCGACCATCTAACTCTTCCGGACATATGTCCCAGCTGACCCACTATTTCTTCAAGGGATATTACCATATTAGAATGTCGAAAAGTGTCATGGGCACATACTTCTCATGCCCTGATTTTGCCAAGGCTTTCGGCCACACCTTAGCGTTAGCCTTGGTTAAATTGTTGACTCCTGACCGAGGGTTAGACCTATCGTCTTTGGAACCCTTTCTGTGACCAGGGGCTTTGGCACCGACTTTCTGAGCTAGCTGAGCTTGGTAGGCGAGATCTTCTACCTATTTGATTTGCGCCCAGGCCTTAGATATGACATCTTCCATTGAATGAAAGGGGTATTTGGTGAGCTCCTTGTAGAGGTTGCCATAGTTTAGTAACCCCTACCTGAAGCGGAGATAACCATGGAGGTGACACAGTCTGGGACTGATACGTTCTCTTTGTTGAAGCGATGAACATATTCCATAAGACTTTCACCCTCGCGTTGCTTAATGTAGTAGAGGTCATCAGAAGTACGCCATAGGGTGCGCCTGCTAGCAAATTGTTTGACAAAACGATCTGTTAGCATCACAAAGGAGTTGATGGGGCCATTAGCTAGGTTGGAGTACCATATCAATGTTGAGCCCATAAAGCTCACTCTGAACCTTGTGTAGATGCACACTTCCATGTGCTCATGACTCATGGACGTATTATGCATTCGTTGGCGATACAACATGATATGTGTTCCATGATTTGAGGTCCCATCGTATAGAGGTATATATGGCCAAGCGAATTTCCTTGGAATTTTTCGTAGGGCTATGGCATCGGCAAAGGGTGTACCCACATAGGAATTGGGGGTGCTCTTAATAATTGGTGGAGCTACCCCTGGTAGTCGTTTGATCATGTTTTCCATATCTTCCAGTCTTCCTGTCAACAGGGCTTCCATGCCAGGGACCTCGTTAGCATTTCCTTTATGAGGTTTACTAGGGTCGTCTCCTTGGTAAGAGCCATGTACTTGGATAAGCCTTGATCTCGGAGTTTGATGGGCCTCGCGCCTCCCTAGCGATTTTTTTCGGTGTTTCGTCTAGTGGTTGCATCAATGGAACTCTTCTCTCGAACTTGACGCGTATCTAGATGTCATCATCGAGGTCTGACACTTCAACATCTCATTCTACCATCAGGGCACTGAGAATTATGTTTTCGTTCTCTAGCTCTTTCAATCGTGCTTCGTTCTCCCGTAGCTTTGCCACGATTGCCTCGTATTGTTAGAGTTTCTCTGCGAGTGTTGCATCATTTGATGTTGTTTCGGGTGCAACCCCTTTGGATTGCTCCGTAGCTATATCTTTTGACGTGGATTCATGACTCGTACTCTTCTCTGCTTCGAAAGACTCTCTTGATTCACTCATGTTTTATTTCATTCTTATTGAAATTTCTCCCCTCCTTCTAGCGTCAAATTGTTTATGAGTTTTTTAAGTGATTCTTTGTAGGAGAGAGAACAAGAAGAAAAAATGTAATGGATTCTTCGTTGATATGTAAAGAAATCAATTACAAGGTATGAGTATTGAGCTTTGGTTTTTGGATCCATGAATTAGGGTTCTTCCCTTTTTATTTATAGTAATCGAATAAGAATATTTTCATATCTTATATAGATAACTTCTTATTTGGAGTCTATATATTCAATAAGGAATATTTCCATAAATCTATAAGGCAATTGTCCGTATCTCTAAGATTCACGTATAATGGGGAATATTCGCTCAGCCCTGGCTCATGGCCTTGGCGTGGCTACGTACGTTAGGCTAAGGTCTTGGTAAACACCTTCAATCAAGGGGGGTTATCTATGAGACCCTGATCTAGTTAAGGCTAGGCTCTAGCACAATAAAATTACCCTAAACTCTAATGTGATATAGCTAATACTATATTCATTATCAAAAATATTTTTAAAATAATTATCTATGTGGGGTAATTTTATTCTGTTAGAGCCTAACCTTTGCTAGATAAAAGGCACATAAGTAACCTCCTTAGTAAGACGTGTAAACCAGGACTTTAGCCAATGTCACGTAGCTACGCCATGGCCACTAGCCATTGCTAAGCGAATATTCCCCTTTAATTATTTAAATCTTAGAGATAAAATATATTGCCTTACTGAATAATGGAAATACTCATTTTTGTTAAAATTGACTCGGAACTAGAAGTGATCCATAAAAGAACATGGAAATGTCTTTATTCGAATAATATAAATACAAAGGGAAAACCCTAATTCGTGGATATACAAACTTTTACTTAGAATTCACTCATTGTAATTGATTATCTTATACATTAATAAAGAGATCGTTTTACATCTTTGTTCTTATTCTCTCTCCCTGAAAGAATCATCCAAAAAACCCTAAACAGTTTGGCGCTAGAAGGAGGGGAGAGATCTCAATGAGAATAAAGAAAAAAATGATTGAATCAAGTAGCTCTTCGAAACCAGAGAAGAGTACCAGCCACGAATCAATATCCAATGAGGCAACCACGACTCAATCAAAGGAAATTGTACCTAACACTAAGGAGGAAGATACGCATGCGGAAAAACTCCAAAAGTGTGAGATGACATCCACAAAATTGAAGGAGAATGAAGCTCGACAAAAAGAGCTGGAAGAGAAAAAAGCGACTCTCAAAACCTTGGCGATTGAGAGAGAGGTTCAGACATCAGATACTGAAGACGACATGGAGAGACGCGTCAGATTCAAGAAGAGAGTTCCATCAATGCAGTCTTTAGACGAGACCCCAACAAAAATCGTTAGGGAGGCCCAAGCACATGAAACTCCTACCTTAGGCTTTACTCAGACCCTTGGCTCTTGTCATCATGCCGACCTTGGTAAACCTCACAAGGGAGCGCTAACGAGGCTGGTTGTCTACAAGCCTTGATAACGGGAAGGTTGGAAGCCATGGAGAATATGATCAAATGCCTGCCAGGAGTAGCTCCACCAATAATCTAGAGGACTCCCAACTACTACGCATATACTCATTTCACCAATGTCATCGCCCTACGAGAAATCCCAAGAATATTCACTTGGCCATCGGTACCACTCTATGATGGAAGCTCAGATCCTGACACACATATTTCTCAGTATCGCCAACGCATGCTCACTATGCCCATCATCTATGAGCACATCAAAGTATGCATGTGCAAAGGCTTTAGAGCAAGTCTCACAGGATCAACACTGCTATGGTATTCCAATTTAGTCAACGGCTCCATCGACTCCTTCGCAATGTTAACAAATCGCTTTGTTAAGAAATTTGCTAGTAACCGCACCTTGTGATGCACCTTTGATGATCTCTTCCACATCAAAAATGCGAAGGCGAAAGCCTTAGTGATTATTTTCATCGTTTCAATAAGGAGAAGGTGTTAGTTCCAAATTGTGTTGTCTCCATAGCCATCTCTTCCTTCTGAATATGGCTACTGGTCGATGGTAACCTCTACAAAGGGCTCACCAAATATTCATGCCATATCATGGAGGATGTTCTATCCAAGGCCTAGGCACAAAGCAAATGAGAGGAACACCATGCATATCAGGTCCCGTTGGCTCAGAAAACTAGTTCCAAGGCCCCAGGGTACGAGAAATTGTCCAAGGAAGATAGTCTAATCCATGATCAGGGGCCGACCACTCATCCAAGAGTAGTGGAAAGTCCTGGCCAAAACCTGTAGCAAAAGCAGAACATGAGAAATATGTGCCTATGACATGGCTAGACATGTCTAACCTGGTGTTAACCCCCACATGGATAGTGGGGCAATTGGGGCACTTGGCCGGAAAGTGAAATGGCCAGTAAAGATGCAACCTCCACATCACAAAAGAGACCCATCTAAGTGGTGTGACTTCCATAGCAAGCATGGTCATCTTATTGAGGATTACATCCTACTAAGGTTCGAAGTAAACGAGCTACTAAGGAAGGGGTAACTTTGGGAAATCCCCTCTGACAAAGCCAAGACCCTCATTTATGAGCAAACCAAGCGTGATGCAGCCTATGCGGGTAGAACTGATTCGCCAAGGCAGGGTCGCGTAATCAACTTCATCACCAGCCGGTCAGAGGTAAGCGAAGTGACAATCTCTGTCGCCAAGCGGATTACCAGGGCCACTAAGGCTCACCAGGAGATAGACACCATGGAAACAAATAGAGATTACCCAAATGGCGTTATAAGAACACCATAGAAATAAATAGAGACCCCGCATCATGATGCCTTGGTGATTTCTTTGAAAGTTGCAAACTGCCTTATGAAGTGCATATTAATCAAGAACGGCAGTTCAACCAACATACTCTTCACCAACGTATTTAAAGAGTTAGGGCTAGAGGAGACCAGAATCACCTAGAAGTTGACTTCCCTAGTTGGATTTAGCAGTGAGGTAGAGTAAACCATTGGTGAAGTAACTCGATCAGTCTATTCAGGTGGAATCAATCATAGATCAAAGTTTCTCATCATGGATTGCCCCTCGGTGTACAATGTCATCATGGTAAGACCATGTATACATGACATTAGAGCTGTACCGTCAACTCTGTACCAGCCCTGAAATTCCCAACTCCGTGGGGAATAAAGGAGATAAAAGAAGATCAGGAATGCGCCCGCTCATGCTACAACACAACCCGAAGGACAATAGATCCGAAACCTAGACCCCAATTGATGACCATGGAAATCTCTATTGAATCGCCAAATACCAAGCTGGGGGGCAAGGCTTGGAGCAGGAGACATTCTTAGCATCATGTCGGAGGCGAAATACGGAAATATGACCCCTAGTCAATGGCGTCCAACAGACCACGAGACCCTTACTAAGGGGCTTCACTTTATTTGTTTACGATTTTTATTTTTTTCGTTTATTGTCTTGTACGTAAAGGCAGTCAAGAATAAAATTGATTTTCAGCAAAAGTTCGATTTAGCACCTAGCCATTATTCTTAACGAAAATAAGGGTATAAACTAATGCCACTTAATACATCTAGAAAGAGCCGAAATGTTATGAACTAGGTTGACCATGAAAACCAAGGTTAAAAATAACGAAGGAAAATTTAGCAATCTGTAAAAACAGAGCAATAAGCATCACAAATGCTTATTACTTTCTTTTGGGGTGGGGGAATAGGATACGACTCCTAACCATGGTCCATGAAATGCGGATAAGCTCCTAACCAGGACTAGATGCAATGCATCCAAATATGCGAGTTAGCAAAGCTTATGGAACATGTGCCCACCAAAGCCAGTTGCCCACCAATGCCACGTGCCCACCAAGGCCACGATCTCACCAAGGCTATGTACCCATGGACTACGGGTCCAAACAGTCTATGTAATCATACATGACCACCAAGTTCACGTTCCCTAGGACCATAGGTTTAAACACTTTACGTGGTCATACATGACCAAATACTATCGAGTATACGGTCTGGTATTTAAATAATTTTAAGCTCGCGAATCCTAAGTGTAAAAGTATTAAAACCTTGTCTCCCAACAATAGGCTTTAAATAATTTATCGATGATGAACCCTTGGTTCTCTAAGGAATGAGCCTCAAGGCTTAGATACGAAATCTACAGATTTATAAATCTAACGGCTAGAAGATCATGATTCGCTAAGGCTACGTGCCCCATGGTAAATTTTTAAATATCCTAGATGAACTTGTGATTCTCCAAAGCCATGAGCCCTAAGGCTTAGGGAAGAATCTGCGAATTCATGAATCTAACAATCAAGAGACCATTGTTCAGCAGGGTTATGAGCCCCAGGAAAAAACGACCAAGGTATAGCCTTAGTTATAGCAAGCTCCAAAGACGTGAGGATCAGATGAAGGATCCACAAATACATAAATCATAATGCCCAAGAAGCCACGACCCGATAGGATCATGAGCTGAAGGTTATAGGCTCCCAAGTTTGCCGAGACCGCGTATTCTAGGGCTCGCATGGTGAGGCTGGAGATTCATCTTGTCTGCCAAAATTCTGAGTGCCACAAGAGAAATGCACCTTTTAAGTTAGACTCAGGATTTGTAGTCTAAAAAATCCAAGAAGCTAAAGGCTTTCCATGACTATTCCCCCAGCAGGGCATTGATATAAGAAATTACATGGTTAGGCATCACCAAAGCAATAGAATTGACGACATCCCAAGAGGGGATGTCTGCGTTTGCTGAAGTCTCAGAAGGAACCTTCACACAAGGATTTTGCAAATAACAAGATATTAAAAAGAAGCCCAAGAAATGAGTAGGAAGGCCCTAGCGGCCCAAAATTAACATAAAAAACCATAGAGGCCAACGATAAATTAAAAATATGGCCACAAAGGCCACAAAGTTCTAAAGGCCTTCCGGCCTGACAAGAGTTTGGAGCACGAGGGCCATATGTTCAGAAGACCCACCAGGGGCCATTACAAGAGGATTTAGGCGTTTGCAGACGCAAACGCTATTGGATTATTAAAAAGAAAAAACTTTTATTCCTCGGGGGTATCTTCTTCTTCTTCTTTCTTCTCTTCTTCCGCTTGTTGGGGGTTCATGACCCGAGGATCTTCTGGAGTGGAGAAGTCATGATGGTTGGCAGCAAAGCGACACAACTGCCACCTCCATTGGAGGAGGTGTTTCGTTCTTCATCATTGCCTTTGTACAAAGCAGTTCCTGAACTTCAAAATCAAAGGCAACCAAAGGTCAACCCTTGTCGGCACTGGTCAGGAAATCCCGAGCCATCTCCCACTTGACCTTCACCTCAGATATGCCTTTGGCAACATTTACCTTGGGAACAACTTTGTCAATCTTCTGACCTAGACCTCTGCAAAGTAGCCAATCGAGTCTCCTCCCCCTTTGCATTGGCCAAAGCCTCCGTGAGAGCCTTCAGCTCCTCTCTCAACTCCTTGACCTCCTGGCCTTTAGCTTCTGACTCCTTCTGCAAAGCATCAACCCTTTTCTTCTTATCATCACTAGCCCTCCTAGCCTTGGTGGTCTCCTCCTCCATGGCTCTTATATTTCTATTCTTGAGATGGATAGCAGCCAAAATCTGCAAAGATGGATCTGCAAATAATCTGAGTGAAAAGTTGAGGCTAACTTACTCTAATGGCCTTGGTAATGAGATCCTCCTCGGAGTAAGCCTATTTAGCCATTATATCATCAACATTAATGGCTACGAAGCAGTTGACCAAGGCGTCTTGTTAGGAGGCAGGAACCTCAGTAGAGACCGAAGTCTTAGGAGTATCCATAACAGCGCGAGGTTTCTTGGGAGTAGGGGAGACACCAGGGGTCCACTTTCTCTTCTTCATAAGGGGTAAGGGGGCCTTATTAGGGGCATCGCTCGTGCAAGACTCCACGTAAGCTAACTTGGCACTGTCTTCCAAGTACTTCTGGAATGCTGCACAGCTTGTGTTCCCTGGCTTCTTGCTCATATCTACCCTTGGAATAATCAAGAGAAGTCAGAAAAAGTGTAAGATGCATTAGTAAATTAGCGCCTACTAGAGAAAGGACATACCGAAGATGGATGTCTGCCCTACGTTGTAATCATTAGTCAAGAATTCCTCCGCCCTGAAGCTCTTAGAGCACTCGCAAGGTCATCTCGACTCCTTGTTTTGCGAACTCAGGAGCTGGGAACTTCACTCATGCACTATGACAAAGAAGACAAAAAGTAAATCATTATCAAGATCAAGAAGTTATTGACAAAACATAATCTACGGAACTCTAGCCACCCAAGCGGTCTTAAACCCTAGGTTCACCCCCTTGAGAGGAGGAGGTAGCGGTTGTTGAAGGCCTCATCCTTTCCTCTCCTAGCCTTACGTGGCATGTCCTCTACCGAGCCTCCCTAAGCTGCCTAAGGTGGAGGTAATATCACAGAGGCTCATCATTAAAAATAATAAGAAAAGAGAACATCATCGACTCCCACCGTCAAGGACTTAAACTCCGCCAGAGCTTGGATAGAGGTAAGGATAAGAAGGCAGAAAGTGAGAATTGGTTAGGGCATATCCCCAGTTTGTTGGCTACTTCTACAACCAGGGAAGGTAGAGAATTCCTGAAGCCCCCCTCAAGGAAGACTTCGTAAATGGCGATCTCACCAGAGTCACGGTCAGAAGCCTTCTGGTAAGCTCTAGGACACCATATAGGTAGACTTCGGGGAAAGGCGAAGAGGATCCTCGTCTTTTCTAAGTCCTCTGGCTTGAGGATATAAGGTGGATCAAGATCCACCGATACCTTGGGAGGCATTAAAAAAAACTATGCTTTCTCAAACCCTATTGTTACTCTAAGACGATCGCAAACCAGAAAAAGGACTAATAGGAGTTTCCTTGTTGTAGAAGAGGAGCGATTGTGGCTACAAAAAAGAGGAGGAGTCTTGGATCTATAAATCAAGAGGAAAATGGTCTGATTATGCATCATAATCAAGAATTGTTCACGAGAGATGAAACCCTAAGGGGGGATCGCAACGGTCCCTTCAATTCTATCAAGGAAACCAGCACTAAGGATGTACATAGGAGGCATAGTTCACCAGAAAATGGTGAAAACTTGCCGCAAAAATGAAGAAAGGCGGTGGCTCCTACAAAGAGAAGTCTTGATTTGATGCAAGAGATGCATTCAAAAAACCTAAAAATGGTAGAAACTCTTCACTCTCCCGCCTATGAAATCTTATTGCGAGTGGGCCTGAATCATCAGATGCAGCCCAAATATCACCATAAGACCCAAGCTTAAAATTCTATCATCAGATACGACCCAATGGCGCTAACAGAGATCACTAAAGATGAAGTCGTAGTGGCAAAGGACAACCGTGCCAACGACAACCATGGCTCTAGCCAAAGTCATTAAGCTTACGGAGGCCAATCCTTCACTAAGGCTAAGTCTGGAATCTCCTAAGAAGGAATGTACTCTTCGAATTCTACACGTAGAAAATGAAGACTGGGAGGGATAAGTGTTGGGGTAATTTTGTTCCCTTAGAGCCCAGTCTTAGCTAAATCAAGGGCACATAAATAATCTCCTTATCAGGATGTGTAAATCAAGGTTTTAGCCAATGTCACGTAGCTACGCCATGGCTCAACGAATATTCACCTTACATGATTTAAATCTTAGATATAAAGACTATTGCCTTATCGAATAATGGAAATATTCCTTTTTGTTAAGATATTCTCGAAACTAGAAGTTATCCATAAAAGAATATGGAAATACTCTTATTCTAATATTATAAATACCAAGGGAAGAATCTTAATTCGAGGATATACAAACTCTTACATAGAATTCATTCATTGTAATCGATTATCTTATACATCAATAAAGAGATTGTTTTACATCTTTTTCTTGTTCTCTCTCCCTGAAAGAATCATCCTAAAAACCCCTACACGATTTATATGACTAATTACATTGACATATGAATAATTATTTGCGTCAATTAAAATTATTTTATTTATGAATAGAATTTTTAAAATTAAATTATGAGTTTAAAGAAGAAAGTTAATTAAAAATAACATTGATTGAGCTAAATATTGACATGAATCAAGAAAACTGATCAAACTCTTTTTTGGGATATAAATGTTAAATTAACACAACTTTTTGTTTCATTATCTTATGTCAAATAAGTATTATAACAATGCGGTAGTTTTTCACGTCCAATACAACATAAGTAAATTTTAATCTAATGTAACATCAACATTAGAATTTGTTGACTAGCTAATTTTTATATCGAAAATTGAGAGTTTAAATTCACATTATAAAAATATTACATTGCATGATATTGTCAAGTTTGAAAGAATATGCAAATATTGATTCATAATCTTTTAGTTAATAAAAATATGAAGTTGATAATGATTTTTAACGTCACTAAATAAGAAACAGCGACAAAATAAAAATTATGGTACAAACTATTATCATATTTGAATAATTTTTGTAATATTCATAAAATTTGATACCAATGAAACATAATTTATATCATCTAAAATATACGAGTAAATGTTTTAAATTTTATTTTAATAACTATAGTTAGTATATTTCATAACTATTTTTAAAAAATGATTTATATCATTTACAAATTTCATATTTTTCTGCATATGGTGCGGATAACTGTCTAGTGTATTATTATTTGGATGAAGATTTGATGTACATTCTCCTGGCCAGAAAGAAAGATGTAGTCAAGTTTGGAAAACATTACATATTATGACATAAAATTTGGGTTTCTCTTAAGGAGGATGAGGAGTGAATGTTTTTCTCGAATTTATTCTTCAATGTTTTACCAAATCAAATGTCTTAATAACCATTACATTATCCGCATCATCGTATTAATATTCATGTTATGCATGTTCTTGATAACTTGTAGGATGTTTGTCTTTTTTTTTTAAGTGTCCATATCATCATATTAAATTTTCAATAAAAAATCATGCCACCAAATTGTTAGAGTAAATTTTGGGCAGGGTCGTTGTATTACTACGGAAAGCAGAGATCGAAGCAATGTAAACAATTGTAGAAAATAGTCTTTTACTGATAATGTATGAACAAGAAGGATAACAATAGAAGAGAACAAGGAACAATATATCATATTATAGCCGTTTTTCATTAGTCGAATGTGTAAGTGATATTGTGTGTGTATAGATGTCGATATTAGGTTCAGGTTCCCTTCTTTATAGTAAATCGTCGAAGTAGATGCATAGATATTCTCAAGATACCTTGTAGATTCGAGGAATTATTGAGAACCTCAGATATAAAGACTATTTCTCTATATCCTTGCTCATTACCTTTTTCATAAATATCCAGAGGAAGAAAAGGAATCTTTCCGTATTCGATAGATGTGTTGCCCTTAGTACTAGATAGACGGGTTTTTACTTGTCCTTGATATGATTTCTCTTGACACTGCTCCTTGGTTTCTTGAGTAAGGCTTTCTATGTCGTGAGCCGGGGAGGGTTTATTTACCTCCAATTGTTTGTCTCTTAAGCTATGACTCTGCTCAGCTGAGTCATGGTGATGTGTTAGCATTTTAGTAGTTTTTATTACGTTTTTTAGTCGAGAAATAGTTTTTAGTATGTATTCGGATCTATTTAGAGCGGATTTGTGTTCTTTAGTGTTTTTACATGTTACGAGCTTGAATGTGCGAAAATTACGCATTCTGGACAAATTTCAAGAATTGAAGGAAGTCATTGTGAAGAGCTGAAGGATCAATCCATCCTTGTCCCGAATTTCGCAGACCGATTTTGAAGAACCAAACCAAACTTATCATGAACCAGATTACACAACTAAAACCTAATCTGATGCGGACATCAATCGAAAGTTGATAGTATGCACAATGATCTTAATGGGAAGTTTCAGGCTATGAGTGTTCGAATGAAGATGCTGGAAACACAAGTTGCTCAAACTTCTACGAGAACCAGAGCTCCACCATGTATCATTCCAGCCAAACTGGAGAAGAAACCGAAGGAATACTGCAATACTATTACAATGCAAAGTGGAAAAGAGGAAAAAGGTTCCTCAAGGATAGAAGGATAGGTATCGATCGATCCCTGCTTTAGGACCAATCGATCCTTGTCTAGTTCCACTTCAAACACCTCTGGACTGAAGGACAGGGATCGATTGATCCCTGTCCTGACGTGGGTTCGTCTGATTTTCGCGATGAATCGAAGGCACAGGAGGTTGAGAGATGTCTGTGTGACTTGGGCTCTGCAGTTAGTTTGATGTCGTTGTATGTCTTGTAGAGGCTAAATATAGTGAACTATAAGCCCACGAAGATCTCCTTGATACTTTGCTGATAGATCAGTTCGAAGCCCAGTGAGTATTCTAGACAACATTCCTATTGGTGTTGGCAAAGGTTATGTCTACACTGACTTCGTAGTCTTGGAGCTCGACGAAGAACCCAAGGATCCTATCATCTTGGATATACCATTCTTTTCTACTGCTAGAGAGATAATCGATGTTCATAATGGTCAAATTGATCTACAGTTGGGGAAACTGGATGTGCGTTTCAACCTCGAGAAGTCAACAAAGAAGTCTACCATTGATGGGCATACATTTTGGGTGGACACATTGGCTGATGTGATTGACGAGGCTGTGGACGAACCTTACAACGAGGATTCTTTTCATATTTCCTTATCACAAATTGACGAAGAGCATGCTTTTTTTTATGACGAATAACATGGTTTATTGAGTAAAGACACATTGGAAATTGCAGAAAAGAACGACATCAAAGAAGTCGTGGATGGAGACGTTCATTCTACAGTGAGAAAACTCAAGACCAAAAAGAAAGTAAAGCAGAAAGAGCACAATACTGAAGAGAGTTCTGAATTGACCTTGATCCCACAAGGATACGATGGAAGTGTGATTGAGTACAAGGTGAAGCGTAGAGGGAAATTCAAACCTTTCTCCAAGGTCAGGGCGATCCTTACACCAGAGTTTAAAGAGAAGGGCAAGGCTGTTGTGTAGAAATTGATGAACAACACCCTTCAGGTGAAAATTTTTGATGGTGGAGCTTGCTTCGAAGAGAGTTCAAAGACCCTTCCAGATTGATCCATCTGCACTACAGTCACGCTCGAGACTTTAAACAATCTCTGAGTTTAAACAATCGCTGAGTGGGAGGTAACCCACTAGGTAGTTTTCTTTTTCTTTTAAGCTAGTTTTGTGGTGCTTTTCGCTTTTGTGTTTTGGTTTTTGGTGCTTTGGACGTTTTTGTGTTTTTTGCTTTAGTATTGCAGAAAACATGTCCCCAAGCAGAAGATAAGGGATCAATCGATCCCTATCTAGGATCGATCGATCCTTGTCTCAATTACACGGCTATATCACGCGATTTCAGGTAAGTTTGCTCTCTCCTTTTTCTTTTCATTTTGTTTTTATATTTTTTCTTTGGATTTGGATTTTTTATTTTTATTTGCTACTTAACCCTTCCTTGGATTTGTTTCACACCGAGACGGTGTGAGATAAGTTTGGGGAAGGTTACTTATGCTTTTCTTTTTCTTTTGGTTTGATGTTTGAGTCATTTTGATCTTCTTATTGAGTCAGATTTATGGATTGTTTATGCTTTATGATGATTTCAAACTATTATCTCTGCGCATTGCACTTTATTTATATTCTCATTGACCATTTCATTTGGGTTTTTAGCACAGGGAAACCGGAATAACACATGGCTAAACTCCCCACCAGAAATCTCTGGAACTCAGACTTTTGTCTGAAGTGTTATTAACTTTGTTTATCTGGCCTACTGATGTGTACATAATTTAACGCATATTTAGCATCATTTAGTATGTGTTATAGTTGCATTTTGGTTGTATATAATGCATTTAGGTGTTAGAATTCATAAAATTTCTAAATTGAGTCTAGTTTAGGATTTTCGTCTTTGTATTGCATTCTTTTGCATTTGTAGGTGCAACCTTTGGATGAGCAACTTGAGAGCTTGAGATGATGGATTCTTGATGCTTAAATGGTGAGGAAACAAAGAGAATCAAGAGCCAAGAGGAAGTGGAGAAGAGACTATATGCAAATAATACGCCATTCTGACGACAATTAAAAGAACAAGAAGAAGAAGCTGTCCACGTTGCCAGCCGTCGACCTCCAGGTCGACGGGAGCTTACCTAAGGTCGACAGCTGAGAACCTTACCAGAATGTTGACGTGTTTTAAGGCTTTTAGGGCTTCCTCTCACCTCTCTTTTAGTATAAATACCCCTCTTAGCCTTCAAGAACAATATCTATCATCTTTTATCAATTTTCTAACACTTTTATTCATGTTTTAAGTTTATTCTCTTGATCTTTAAGATCAAGAGTCTCTCTTCATGTTTGTAAATCTTGGATCTTTTATCAATCTATTTATGTTTATTTTTCTCATCTCTACTCTTTTCTCTTCCATGATTTGTGAGTAGGTTCTTTAGATGGATCTTGGGTGTTTGAGATTTGGATAGATAGGATTGTAATGATGGTGTTAGGGATAGTTTATCTTTAGTTTCTAATGGATTAGGAGCCCTTAATGCTTGATTTGAAGGAATCTTGACATGTATGCATTTCACTCCCGAGAGGTGTTCGATGAAATGCCTAGGAGAACCTAATTCATGCTAAACCTTTCTTAGCCAATGAGAGTTGATTGCTAGGGAGTTTAGTGACTAAATAGACCTATTCTTAGTGATTCTTATTGATTTGTCAATCACAATAAGCGAGAGTTGAGTGATTGTGTCATATAGGAAATGGTTTACTACCATGAGAGTGGAGTAAGCTATAGATATCTTTGGTCA